>WWET01004620.1:76257-91213 GCA_011038615.1 Limnodynastes dumerilii | reverse complement strand
AGACCTAAGTAAGGGGGCCCCTTTAGGATTCTGCTATGGGGCCACAAAGTTCTTGTTACGCCCCTGCGACTTTAAACTTGCTTCTCAACTTTAACTGCACAACTTCCAGGCTTGATACAGAATAAGTCATATTACAGAGCACAATACAATGCATTACCCTGCTCTCCCACTAGAGGCCGCCACCTGAGCATGTCACTGCAGTCTCTCTAGTACCGCTTTCAGACCCTGGGTAATTAGCGTTAAAAAAATAAATGCTTAAAATGCTGCCAGGAAAGAACCAGGAAATTCCTGGTCCTGGGTCTGCCCCACGCCTCCAGGGGAGGGATTTGTTTACTGACTTTCTATGTAATGGACATAGTACAGGACAGCCATTGGCTCCGTTGAGAAAGGGTTTGTTAATAATGGAGGTTTAGATTTGATTCTAAGGCGATAGCATCACAGAGCGACAGTGGTGTATGGATCCAAAAACACACGTCTACAGACCCTCAACATGACCCATTCCATTAGGTACACAAAACTCTGCTCCTGTGTTTCCAACAATCAGTTACTATGGTAACCACTTGTGTTGAAAAGAGAAATGTTTTTCAAACATCAGTTAATTCATTAAATCCAGGTGAGTGACAGTTGGAAGCTCCGGAGCGGAGTATTGTGTATATATTATATTACAGGGTTAGGTTACCGTCTCTAGGTTGCTGCTTTGGATTAGGCTTAGAGTTAGGTATAGGCTGCCAGTTAGGGTTAAGGTTAGGCTGCCAGCTAGGGTTGGGTTGCTGGTTAGGGTTAGGCTTAGAGTTAGCTTTACTCTACTGGTTAAGGTTAAGCTGCAGTTTAGGGTTAGACATCTGATTAGGGTTATGCTTCTAGATAGGGTTAGGCTACAGGTTAGGGTTAAGCTGCGGTATAGGGTTAGGCAGCTGATTAGGGTTATGCTTCTAGTTAGGGTTAGGCTGCCGGTTAGGGTTTAGCTGCAGTATAGGGTTAGGCAACTGATTAGGGTTATGCTTCTAGTTAGGGTTAGGCTACCGGTTAGGGTTAAGCTGGAGTATAGGGTTAGACATCTGATTTGGGTTATGGTTCTAGTTAGGGTTAGGCTACTGGTTAGGGTTAAGCTGGAGTATAGGGTTAGACATCTGATTAGGGTTATGCTTCTAGTTAGGGTTAGGCTACGGGTTAGGGTTAAGCTGCAGTATAGGGTTAAGCAGCTGATTAGGGTTATGCTTCTAGTTAGGGTTAGAATGCCGGTTATGGTTAGTTTGCCAATTAGGGTAAGACTTAGCCTACCAATTAGGATTAGGCTGCTGGTTAGGGTTAAGGTTAGGCTGCTGGTTAGGGTTAAGGTTAGGCTGCTGGTTAGGGCTAGGGTTAGGCTGCTGGTTAGGGCTAGGGTCAGGCTGCTGGTTAGGGCTGGGGTTAGGCTGCTGGTTAGGGCTAGGGTCAGGCTGCTGGTTAGGGCTGGGGTTAGGCTGCTAGTTAGGGTTAAGGTTAGGCTGCTGGTTAGGGTTAAAGTTAGGCTGCTGGTTAGGGTTAGGCAGTTGAAAATATTACCAGTTGCAATATACTCAGCAGTAGCTGTCGTCTGATGGGAAATTGCTTCAGAAGCCATCTTATTGGCGGGATGTTATCAGTGGAAAATGAGATCTTTGAAGTGGTGAATCCCATGGGGATAAGGAGACTTTCTGCGTCACGTGATATTTACAAATAGTCCCTGAGAGGAAATCTTTAGAGCAGCCATTAGACGCGTTTCTCTCTAACCATTAGAGTTGTCCATCACCCATCTCGCTTCTTAAGCCTGCAAACAGGAAGCGTCCATCAAAGTCTCTTATCTAAGGCGGCTGTAACGCTACGACATAAGTCACACTCATTACTGGCCAATTAGCAGAGGCAGAAACAAGAAACAGCTCTTCATCCGCTCAATGAAGTCAAATAAATCTCCTATTTGTCTGTTTATGATCCTTGTAATGTCGTCTTAGTGCATAGTGTTTCCCTCCATAAAATCAACTTCAAATGTTGACAATATAATACAAGAAATGCGGCCAGATATTATATCAAGGAACCTGCGTCATTCCCTTTCCCAAGTCACACCACTATTACAGGAAAGTCTCTGATGTCTCACTCCCGCATCCAAGACTTCTCCCGGGCTGCCCCTCTGCACTGGAACAACCTACCACAACCTATCAGGCAATCCAGCACTCCTATCCTGCAAACGCTCCCTAAACCCACTTCCTCAGGCTAGCCTACCCTCACCTAAGCTTAGCTGCCCTCCCCATCTTCATCACTGTGTCTCATGTCTGTTCACCCCCTTCCACTTAGCTCCTATGAGCAGGCTCCTCATCCCTCCTGTCATCACACCTCTACCTTGTCCTCATTAACTCCCACCTCCTCTCTCTACTGTCTATCTCTCTCCTTATTCACCTGCTCCTTCACACATATCCAGCATCTTTATTTTCCATACATATTGTTCTGCTATTTTTGTACTGTGTTTTACTTTTGCATTGGGCTTGTATTGTGTTCCTTATTCTATGATTTTATACCCTCTGTTAATTATTGTATTTTATATGTAACTATTGTCTTTGCTATTGCCTCTGTACAGCACTGTGGATACTGTGTGGCACCTTATAAATAAACGATAATAATAATAATAATAATAATCATCATCATCATGTCCTATGTATTAGTCCCAGAGGATCCCGAATGATCACCTCTGTGATATCACTCAATCAGAATTTAGGGGGAAGGGCACTGCTGATTGGTCCACAGAAGTCACATGTTTATAGGTGTCTGAATGTGTCATTTTTGTCACAGTAGGAAATTTTAGTAATTTTAGCCATACACGGAAAGAGCCGGATTAAACGCTGTGGAAATGTCTCTATTTCGAAAATGTTAGTAATTAGAAAGTTTTACTAATGAATGGGTAAGTATTATTTCCATTCCATGGGGAGTCTTAGGGTCAGGCTGCGGGGAAGGGGGGTTAGGGTCCTTAAGTCCTTAATATTTAAAGATGTAAATGAGAAGCGAGGATACATATGGCCTGGCGTGTCTGTCAGTGCTGCATAAGGCTGTAGATTTAGATTGGGTGACTCACATATCGTCACCTGACCCTGACGTGACTCCATTTTCTGCACATGTGATTGGCGGCCCCACCTGTGGGTCCCAGGTGAGGAGGGGGAGGAGCCTCCCTGATGGCACAGGCAGAACAGGTTCTCAGGTATTGAGTATCAGCATGTGACGTGTAATAACACAACATTCCTGCAGCTCGGAAACAATGCAGTCACACCAGCAACGCATTACACCATGGCCAGGACAGAGTGTAACAGCGCAGCTTCCTGGTCACCAAACCCCCACCCCATATCAGCTTCCCATCAGCAGCAAATAGTGCTCTAAGTACACCTTATTCTATGTCTATAGGTGCCACACATCTCTGACTGGCTCAGCCGATGTATTTACCTGGCCATGTGTCACCTCGTTCCCTAGAGAAGTGTAAGGGGTCACAATACAGCCCACTGTGTCTATTATTTTATTGACAATCCAGTAACACAATTTTTGTGATTATATTAGTATTAAGATAAGAATAACCATAGTAATAATAATAATAATAATAATAATAATATAGTATTTATAATAATAATAATAATAAAACTAATATTCCCCCATAATAGGGCTCTATATTCCCCCATAATAGGGCTCTATATTCCCCCATAATAGGGCTCTATATTCCCCCATAATAGGGCTCTATATTCCCCCATAATAGGGCTCTATATTCCCCCATAATAGGGCTCTATATTCCCCCATAATAGGGCTCTATATTCCCCCATAATAGGGCTCTATATTCCCCCATAATAGGGCTCTATATTCCCCCATAATAGGGCTCTATATTCCCCCATAATAGGGCTCTATATTCCCCCATAATAGGGCTCTATATTCCCCCATAATAGGGCTCTATATTCCCCCATAATAGGGCTCTATATTCCCCCATAATAGGGCTCTATATTCCCCCATAATAGGGCTCTATATTCCCCCATAATAGGGCTCTATATTCCCCCATAATAGGGCTCTATATTCCCCCATAATAGGGCTCTATATTCCCCCATAATAGGGCTCTATATTCCCCCATAATAGGGCTCTATATTCCCCCATAATAGGGCTCTATATTCCCCCATAATAGGGCTCTATATTCCCCCATAATAGGGCTCTATATTCCCCCATAATAGGGCTCTATATTCCCCCATAATAGGGCTCTATATTCCCCCATAATAGGGCTCTATATTCCCCCATAATAGGGCTCTATATTCCCCCATAATAGGGCTCTATATTCCCCCATAATAGGGCTCTATATTCCCCCATAATAGGGCTCTATATTCCCCCATAATAGGGCTCTATATTCCCCCATAATAGGGCTCTATATTCCCCCATAATAGGGCTCTATATTCCCCCATAATAGGGCTCTATATTCCCCCATAATAGGGCTCTATATTCCCCCATAATAGGGCTCTATATTCCCCCATAATAGGGCTCTATATTCCCCCATAATAGGGCTCTATATTCCCCCATAATAGGGCTCTATATTCCCCCATAATAGGGCTCTATATTCCCCCATAATAGGGCTCTATATTCCCCCATAATAGGGCTCTATATTCCCCCATAATAGGGCTCTATATTCCCCCATAATAGGGCTCTATATTCCCCCATAATAGGGCTCTATATTCCCCCATAATAGGGCTCTATATTCCCCCATAATAGGGCTCTATATTCCCCCATAATAGGGCTCTATATTCCCCCATAATAGGGCTCTATATTCCCCCATAATAGGGCTCTATATTCCCCCATAATAGGGCTCTATATTCCCCCATAATAGGGCTCTATATTCCCCCATAATAGGGCTCTATATTCCCCCATAATAGGGCTCTATATTCCCCCATAATAGGGCTCTATATTCCCCCATAATAGGGCTCTATATTCCCCCATAATAGGGCTCTATATTCCCCCATAATAGGGCTCTATATTCCCCCATAATAGGGCTCTATATTCCCCCATAATAGGGCTCTATATTCCCCCATAATAGGGCTCTATATTCCCCCATAATAGGGCTCTATATTCCCCCATAATAGGGCTCTATATTCCCCCATAATAGGGCTCTATATTCCCCCATAATAGGGCTCTATATTCCCCCATAATAGGGCTCTATATTCCCCCATAATAGGGCTCTATATTCCCCCATAATAGGGCTCTATATTCCCCCATAATAGGGCTCTATATTCCCCCATAATAGGGCTCTATATTCCCCCATAATAGGGCTCTATATTCCCCCATAATAGGGCTCTATATTCCCCCATAATAGGGCTCTATATTCCCCCATAATAGGGCTCTATATTCCCCCATAATAGGGCTCTATATTCCCCCATAATAGGGCTCTATATTCCCCCATAATAGGGCTCTATATTCCCCCATAATAGGGCTCTATATTCCCCCATAATAGGGCTCTATATTCCCCCATAATAGGGCTCTATATTCCCCCATAATAGGGCTCTATATTCCCCCATAATAGGGCTCTATATTCCCCCATAATAGGGCTCTATATTCCCCCATAATAGGGCTCTATATTCCCCCATAATAGGGCTCTATATTCCCCCATAATAGGGCTCTATATTCCCCCATAATAGGGCTCTATATTCCCCCATAATAGGGCTCTATATTCCCCCATAATAGGGCTCTATATTCCCCCATAATAGGGCTCTATATTCCCCCATAATAGGGCTCTATATTCCCCCATAATAGGGCTCTATATTCCCCCATAATAGGGCTCTATATTCCCCCATAATAGGGCTCTATATTCCCCCATAATAGGGCTCTATATTCCCCCATAATAGGGCTCTATATTCCCCCATAATAGGGCTCTATATTCCCCCATAATAGGGCTCTATATTCCCCCATAATAGGGCTCTATATTCCCCCATAATAGGGCTCTATATTCCCCCATAATAGGGCTCTATATTCCCCCATAATAGGGCTCTATATTCCCCCATAATAGGGCTCTATATTCCCCCATAATAGGGCTCTATATTCCCCCATAATAGGGCTCTATATTCCCCCATAATAGGGCTCTATATTCCCCCATAAGGCTCTATATTCCCCCATAATAGGACTCTATATTCCACCATAATAGGGCTCTATATTCCCCCATAATAGGGCTCTATATTCCCCCATAATAGGGCTCTATATTCCCCCATAATAGGGCTATATATTCCCCCATAATAGGGCTCTATATTCCCCCATAATAAGGTTCTATATAATACTATGGAGGATAGTATGAGCACAATTAAAGAGCAATAATACATTTTATTAGGTAGACTGTTTATTAATGATCACCTTCTCCACCATAGCTCTTTTTTATATACCCTCATTATATAGAAACATATAAAATGATGGCAGATAAGAGACACATGGATCATCCAGGTCACTAGGAGCCAGTGACATCACTGAGAGTGCAGCCTATCCGGTCACTAGGAGCCAGTGAATTGTAAGGGACATATTTTCGTTCAGCTCTTAATCGCAGTGTACAAATAAAGTTGTCCAGTATTTGGGTGCTGTGTGTTTCCCTGCATGACAATGAATCTGTGGCCCAGGCATTGCAGCACTGGATTGTCCTGTGGATCTGGTCTATGTACTTGTGGAGCGGCGACTCCAGGATGGGTGTAATTCCCAGGCTTTCTGTGTATTCATGCTCTCTGGTCCCTGTGTGAAAGGAACCTCTCAGCACCCTCTCATTAGCAGACAGCCCAATGTGAGCGCCACAATAGCGGAAATCAACTCCTGATAACAGACATTCGGGTTGTCAGAGCAGCTGCTGACAAGAGATGGGGGAGAGGGGGGTAACGGGTGCCCATGCTGAGCCATAATTGTGCTATTGATTTTCTGAGTCCAGATTTACTAATCTGCGGGTTTGGGGGGGGGGAGGAGATCTAAGATGCGGGTTTGAAAAGAGGAGATGTTGCCAATAGCAACCAATCAGATTCTAGATCTCACTATCTTTTTACATACTAGAGAATGTCAGCTAAAATCTGATTGGTTGCTATGGGCAACATCTCCACTTTTCCAAACCCACAGCTTAGTAAATCTGGTCCTATGTGTAAGCACATACATAAAAAGTCGGTTTAGGTCACAATATAACTATATTGGGTTAAGCTCACCCGCCCAGCATCAAGGCACCTCCTGTAGCTGCCCCTGTGCCTCTTTACTGTAGTTTTGGTAGGATTCTATATTAAGATTTTAAGAAAGGTACAGAAAAAAATGTGCCCCACTAAAACATGGCCATCAGAAAAAGGTGCAAAGGGCATGAAAAGTGGGTGTGGCCATTACAGAATCAAACACCGCCCACCTCATTACATTGTAGTTCATCTTTGCTATTAGGTGGGTGGAGCTTTATGGCCTTATTTGCATAATGGCTCCTCCCACTTGTGTTGAGCAAACTTTTTAAATCCAGGTATCTAGCAGCTGAGTATCAGGAAATGTCATTGGCTGGTTGCATTGTCGCATTTTTTACATAAAGGATAAAAGACTGTCTGTGACGTCGTCTTGTAGAAGGGGAGATGACAGCAGCTTCCTATCGGTTGTTTTCATCAGAGGCTTGGAAATAAATGCGACCTGGCAGCTGTGTTTATACTGCAAAACTAACCCCTGGGCAGCTGCTCACCACCTGCTCTCTGTATTCAGGGGCATCTGTTAAGCTTCCACCTACTAGGACTGACGTATGGAGATCAGGGCATCATCTCTGCGCCTCGGTAAGACTACAGCAAATCTATGATGGGCAGAGAGAGTCGGGAGTTGGGAGGGGTTTGTCCTAGTTCAACTCTAAAGCACAGTGTTATAATGATATTAATTAGCGGCAATCTTAAAATAAACACCTGTTCCCTGTGTGTCACACAAATCCAATCGTTAGTCGTAACTCAGCATCGCGGGGTAAAATCTTTAAATTAAATATTAAGAGATTTTTAACCCCCCTTCCCTTAATATGGATGTGACTGATTGCATCTCTGTAGCAGACCAGAGAGATTTTTAAAAGGAGATAATGATTTTTAGGATATCCATTTCCTGTCCCATGCAGCCATTTCCTGTCCCATGCAGCCATTTCCTGTCTCATGCAGCGTGCGTCTGACTCATTTCCTGTCCCATACAGCCATTTCCTGTCTCATGCAGCGTGCATCTGCCTCATTTCCTGTCCCATGCAGCATGCGCCTACCCCATGCAGCATGCGCCTACCCCATTTCCTGTCCCATGCAGCTTGCGCCTTCCCCATTTCCTGTCCCATGCAGCCATTTCCTTCCCATGCAGCATGCGCCTACTCCATTTCCTGTCCCATGCAGCTTGCGCCTTCCCCATTTCCTGTCCCATGCAGCCATTTCCTGTCCCATGCAGCATGTGCCTACCCCATTTCCTGTCCCATGCACCTTGCGCCTTCCCCATTTTCTGTTCCATGCAGCCATTTCCTGTCCCATGCAGCCATTTCCTGTCCCATGCAGCATGCTCCTTCCCCATTTCCTGTCCCATGCAGCTTGCGCCTTCTCCATTTCCTGTCCCATGCAGCCATTTCCTTCCCATGCAGCATGCGCATACCCCATTTCCTGTCCCATGCAGCTTGCGCCTTCCCCATTTCCGGTCCCATGCAGCCATTTCCTGTCCCATGCAGCATGCGCCTACCCCATTTCCTGTCCCATGCACCTTGCGCCTTCCCCATTTTCTGTTCCATGCATCCATTTCCTGTCCCATGCAGCCATTTCCTGTCCCATGCAGCATGCTCCTTCCCCATTTCCTGTCCCATGCAGCTTGCGCCTTCCCCATTTCCTGTCCCATGCAGCATGCTCCTGGGATGCTATTACCTCTGCAAAGCTATCAGCCAGCTGTGTCCTGTGCTGTGGGATATCTGTGACATAGCAATGCTGGAGAAGACAAGAGCTCTAATCAGCTGCTAAGTGCAGGCGGTCATGGCTGATATCACTCATAAGGACCGGCTTTCATGATAGCATTTTGCATGATTAGGTTTGACCAGGAACTGTGTTTTAATGTGGTTTCCTGTCACCCGTCTCTTACATCATATTCTATTATTTTGAATTCATAAGAACACAGAGACATGAACTTGTTTGTTGATATCTAATATGAAAGGAAATCACAATGCTTATATACAGAAATGATAACAAAATGCAAGCAGCGTCTTATAAAATGAAAGGGTGACAGAAAGTGGTCATCCACGCAGGATACTTTCTGTGCTGGTACTGCAAGAATACGGCACATTGCTCTCCTTTCAAAGACCCCAAGAAATGGATGATTCTATATTCTCATGTCACACATTTTAAAGCCTCCCATTCCTCAATCTACAGCCCTTTCCTCCAAAATGTCTTTTCATATTTGTGTATTTACCAGGCTGATCTTATTACCTGCTTCCATGACATCAAAACATACACATACCATACACATAACATGCACATATCACACACATAACATACACATACTATACACGTAACACACATAACATACACGTAACATACACATAACACACACATATCACACACATAACATACACATACCATACAACACACAACACATATATAACATACACATACCATACACATAACATGCACATATCACACACATAACATACACTTAACACACATAACATACACATAACATACACATAACATGCACATATCACACACATAACATACACATACCATACAACAAACAACATACATATAACATACACATACCATACACATAACATGCACATATCACACACATAACATACACATACTATACACGTAACACACACATAACATACACATAACATACACATAACATACACATAACATACACATAACACACACATAACATACACATAACATACAACACACAATATACACATACCATACACATATAATATACACATAAAATACACATAACACACACATAATATACACATAAAATACACATAACATACACATACAACACACATAACATACACATACCATACACATACAACACACATAACATACACATACCATACACATACAACACACATAACATACACATACCATACACATACAACACACATAACATACACATACCATACACATACAACACACATAACATACACATACCATACACATACAACACACATAACATACACATACCATACACATACAACACACATAACATACACATACCATACACATACAACACACATAACATACACATACCATACACATACAACACACATAACATACACATACCATACACATACAACACACATAACATACACATACCATACACATACAACACACATAACATACACATACCATACACATACAACACACATAACATACACATACCATACACATACAACACACATAACATACACATACCATACACATACAACACACATAACATACACATACCATACACATACAACACACATAACATACACATACCATACACATACAACACACATAACATACACATACCATACACATACAACACACATAACATACACATACCATACACATACAACACACATAACATACACATACCATATGTCCTTATTGACATTAATGATATACAAATAACTTTTCAAGAAGATTCCAGACCAGGACAATACAAGGAGATACCAGACCAGGGCAATATGAGGAGATTCCAGACCAGGGCAATACAAGGAGATTCCAGCCCGGGGCAATACAACGAGATACCAGACCAGGGCAATACAAGAAGATTTCAAACCAGGGTAATACATGGAGATTCCAAACCAGGGCAATACAAGGAGATTCCAGACCAGGACAATACAAGGAGATACCAGACCAGGGCAATATGAGGAGATTCCAGACCAGGGCAATACAAGGAGATTCCAGACCAGGGCAATACAAGGAGATTCCAGCCCGGGGCAATACAAGGAGATACCAGACCAGGACAATACAAGAAGATTTCAAACCAGGGTAATACATGGAGATTCCAAACCAGGGCAATACAAGGAGATTCCAGACCAGGGTAATACATGGAGATTCCAGACCAGGGCAATACAAGGAGATTCCAGACAAGGGCAATACAAGGATATTCCAGACCAGGGTAATACATGGAGATTCCAGACCAGGGCAATACAAGGAGATTCCAGGCCGGGGCAATACAAGGAGATTCCAGGCCGGGGTAATAAAAGGTCACTTCATATTTCTACCATACTAATTTATAGACGAGATACTGGCATTCATCATGACAGAAGGGTATTGCAGATTGGTGAATAGCGGGATATTTGCCACTGTTATATGATTAGTGGTGGAGAACATATAATGTAAGGTGTACATGCAGCGTGTGCCAAGGTGACAGCTGGGGTTCTCTGGGCTGTATGTACACAGGGTAAAGACGGCCTAGTCCATTGGAGCTTACAGGTAAGGTGTTGGTCACATGACACAAGCGTTACCTGTGTATCCCGTGTAGCTGCTGGTTGGAGAGTGTCTGTGTATTAGAAGGTTGGTAGCAGTACAATCGCTGTGTTGAAGGCTCCTCTTTATGTGTGGCTTCTGATGCGTCACATGGGGTAACACTGCGGCATATTCACGTTGCCTTATAAATTGGGCTAAACCCAGCCTTGCTGTGTGATTTAGATGCCTAAGCATACAAGAGACACATAATGGGCGGAGGCTGAATTGTGCACCGTTGCGGAAGGATAGGTACTGCACATGCGGGGCACCTGTATCTATACACAGGGGACCAGCAGACCTGGAGTCACCTCTCTGTATTATTATCTGTGCCACGCCTGAGTCTTGTAACCACGGCTGAAGTGCTGATACCTAGAAATAAAAGGGGCACTGTGCCATCACCCAGACGTGTCGCCCCCTATAGGATTGATATAGTTATAACATATATGTAGTACATTTGGGGCACCATGTCCTTGTGTTGGGACCAGTGGCAGGGGTCTGGCGGCTGTGATGCCCCGTCATTAGAATATAGAAAGTACGAGACCCTGGTACATGTGAGGGCACACTACTCTCCGCCATGCTCCTGTGATTGCAGGTCAGAGGTAGATCCAGGTAGATCCATCACCGGCTGCTCTCTGTCTACACAGAACAGAAATCTATTTATTGATTCTCATTAATCGTTACAGCGTTACAGAACATATCAAAGAGCCTCTCCCTCCATCATACAGCACACACCCTGCCCGTAACACACACAGTAACATGCAAAATACACACTACACAACTCTCGCTACACAGTCACTCTCTAACCACCCCTGATACAGTCACTCTCTATCTCCTCCCCCGATACACAGTCACTCTCTATCTCCTCCCCCAATACACAGTCACTCTCTAACCACCCCCGATACAGTCACTCTCTATCTCCTCCCCCGATACACAGTCACTCTCTATCTCCTCCCCCGATACACAGTTACTCTCTATCTCCTCCCCCGATACACAGTCACTCTCTATCTCCTCCCCCGATACACAGTCACTCTCTATCTCCTCCCTCGATACACAATCACTCTCTATCTCCTCCCCCAATACACAGTCACTCTCTAACCTCCCCGATACACAGTCACTCTCTATCTCCTCCCCCGATACACAGTCACTCTCTATCTCCTCCCCTGATACACAGTCACTCTCTATCTCCTCCCCCGATACACAGTCACTCTCTATCTCCTCCCCCGATACACAGTCACTCTCTATCTCCTCCCCCGATACACAGTCACTCTCTATCTCCTCCCCCGATACACAGTCACTCTCTATCTCCTCCCCCGATACACAGTCACTCTCTATCTCCTCCCCCGATACACAGTCACTCTCTATCTCCTCCCCCGATACACAGTCACTCTCTATCTCCTCCCCCGATACACAGTCACTCTCTATCTCCTCCCCCGATACACAGTCACTCTCTATCTCCTCCCCCGATACACAGTCACTCTCTATCTCCTCCCCCGATACACAGTCACTCTCTATCTCCTCCCCCGATACACAGTCACTCTCTATCTCCTCCCCCGATACACAGTCACTCTCTATCTCCTCCCCCGATACACAGTCACTCTCTATCTCCTCCCCCGATACACAGTCACTCTCTATCTCCTCCCCCGATACACAGTCACTCTCTATCTCCTCCCCCGATACACAGTCACTCTCTATCTCCTCCCCCGATACACAGTCACTCTCTATCTCCTCCCCCGATACACAGTCACTCTCTATCTCCTCCCCCGATACACAGTCACTCTCTATCTCCTCCCCCGATACACAGTCACTCTCTATCTCCTCCCCTGATACACAGTCACTCTCTATCTCCTCCCCTGATACACAGTCCCTCTCTAACCTCCTCAATAGACAGTCACTCTCTACCCCCTCCATACACAGTCACTCTCTACCCCCTCCGTGCACAGTCACTCTCTATCCCTCCTGATACACAGTCACTCTCTATCCCTCCTGATACACAGTGACTCTCTAACCCCCTCTGATACAGTGACTCTCTACCCCCCCATACACAGTCACTCTCTATCCCCCCTCTGATACACAGTCACTCTCTACCCCCCCATACACAGTCACTCTCTACCTCCCATACACAGTCACTCTTTAACCCCAGTTCACAGTCACACAACTCTTTAACCCCCACTGCCTAGTTCTCTGTTGCAACACAACACCCCCTGTCTCTTCACCAGCACACAGACAGCACTGTCTCTTTCTGAGTGTCTGTGTTTTTCTAAAACAATGTAAAACAATAATGTCTATTCAAGTACTATTTCAGTATAATGTCTGTCTCTATGAGTACTACCTGTCTCCTAGCACTCTACCTGTCTCTCAGCTCTCTTTTTTTTTAACTGATTCCTGTTTCTCTCAGCACTGTCTGTCTCTCATGTTGATGTCTGTCTCTCAGTTTGATGTATGTCTCTAATGTTGATGTCTGTCTCTCAGCCTATGTCTCCCATGCTGATGTCTGTCTCTCAGCACTGTCTGTCTCTCAGCTTACTGTCTGTCTCTCATGCTGACGTCTGTCTCTCAAAATGCTGTCTGTCTCTCATGCTGATGTCTGTCTCTCAGAATGCTGTCTGTCTCTCAGAATGCTGTCTGTCTCTAATGTTGATGTCTGTCTCTCAGCCTATGTCTTCCATGCTGATGTTTGTCTCTCAGCACTGTCTGTCTCTCAGTTTGAAGTGTCTCTCAGCATGCTGTCTGTCTCACATGTTGATGTCTGTCTCACATGTTGATGTCTGTCTCTCAGCCTGATGACAGCTGGGGGAGGGGCTTGTGAGCGGGGGGCGTGGCGTGCTGCAGTCCACGCCGGTGACGTCAGCGGGCGGCTGGTGCTGTGCTCCCGGGCTCGGTGGTTCCCTCCTCAGTCCGCGCTCAGCACCGGCCATGGGGAAGGTGCAGCTGTTCGAGATCAACCTACGGGATCACCGGGTGATCTACAGCCCGGGGGAGGCTCTGAGCGGCACGGTGACCATCCGGACCAGCGCTGCCCTGCCCTACAAAGGTGAGTGCACCTGGAGGCCCCCTCTGCCCTGCCCGTGCCACATGCGGGCACCAGACCAGCCACCAGCGGGCACCGGACCTGCGGGGTCACCCCTCAGCCAGTCACAGTAAGCTCTCTATTGGAGACCTGAGGATTACCTGCTTCTGTGGCACTATATATCCAGCATGCCCTGGGTATGGCTGCCACCTGTGGGCACCGTGCCCCTCTGCCCTCACCCAGTGGGATGTATAAGGTGTACACTGTATGATTACATATAGCCTTCCCCTCGTGGGGTCTCTCTACGGTCCTATAGGAACCCCTGCAGTGGGCTCCTTCAACAACCCCTCTACCCATCTCCTGGGGCATTTCATATGGTGCCAGGCACTGGCCTTCTGCATTAGTTTTCTCTGTTATGCTGCCAGGCAGTGTCTGCCCTCCCACTATAAGGAACAGCCATGGTTCACCCTGCCTGCCCCCCCTGTTAATCCAGATT
>WWET01004620.1:22390-50318 GCA_011038615.1 Limnodynastes dumerilii | reverse complement strand
CCCTCCTCCTCCACTTACCTATCCCCCTTCCTCAGTGTGCAACCTGCCCCCTCTACTTTTTTGCCCCCCCCCTTTTTTCCTTCCATACATGTGCAACCTGCCATCTCCCCCTATCACACCTCTACTAGCCTGCCCCCCTCTACCACCCCCATCTGTGTAACCTGCCCCCTGCTACCTCCCTGTGTGCAACCTGTTGCACCCCCTTCCCTTGTGTGTAACCTGCCCCCCACTTATGTAAAATCTACCTCCTTCCATACTGCTATTGCACAATCTGCCCATTCTGCTATTTTTCTGTGTGCGATCTGCCTCTCTCCCCCCGGCCTGTGTGCAACATGTCATCCTCACCACTGCCCCCCTTTCTTACCCCTTCCCCATCCTACCCGCATTTCTCCCTAACACTCTTCCTCGTTGACCCTTCAATGCAAGTACTCCAGCAGCATTATACGCTTCCTTTACCCCCAACCTTCACTGTCCACACCGTGCACTGATACACTCCATCCCTTTTCATGGCCAACCCCAGTGGTCTCCAATCCATCCAAACTTCATATAGGCATTAAAATATTATGGTTAATCCAATCAGATTCATGGATGATTAGGGGTCCCCTCAACACTGTCCCCCCAAAACAATCAACAATTACATCTAGTTACCAATATCTGGATCTGACCATGTATGTGCCTATCCTCCAATTCCTGCTTCTCTCAGTTGAACGAGACGCCTTTAGGTTGGCGTTGGGCTGCTTCGGTTTTCATAATTGCCAATAAATAGCCCTAGTGGTGACTCGCTACAGGTGGGGTAGGTGTAAGTGAATTATTGCCTAAATTATTTACAGATCAAAGTTTCCAAAACAACCCTTAAACCAAGTAAACACTACAAAAACAGTCACCAGTTGCAATATATATGACGATATTACCCACCATGGAACGTTCTAATGATCAGCCAATCCATGTGTATACACGGACAATTTACCATCAGATCTGTGATTCTCGTCTCTTTACCATCTATTCTTCTGACATGGTTGACCGGTAAAATGAGTAAGGTTATAAAAATATCAAGCATCATTAACAGGATAAAACGTGATTGTGGGAATGCACACACTATTATATCGTACCCAACACTTGTTTCTTGTGTGATCGGCCTGATAAATGGATTAAAACATGGAGGTCTGACCTCACCCTCTCCAATCATGACCCACCTAAGCATTTACCACTCATCATGTCAACTCCAAACATGATCTGCCAACAGTGCCCATCTCTGATGCCTCGGTCACATCCACCAGTACCCATGTCTACCCCTGATCTGAATCCTCCTGCTCCTACCCCCTTTTATGTGAGACCCCCTAGACCCTGTTTCATGCTGTTTTTGAATAGACACCGCTGAAAATGAGCTTTCGTCTATTTCGTGAACAGCTTCCCATTATTTTCCTCTCTTGTTCTTGCATGTCTCCATCCTTTCACTGAAGGTCTATGTGCTTTATAATGTCATTGTTGTTTACTTTGTTTGTCTTCTCCAAGTGAGTGTAAAAAATAATCTAACTTGTGGGGCGTTTATTCATTTTTTTTTTTATATTAAGGGTGTTTTTAAAACAGCGTCCATCTTAAAAATGTAATACAATTATGCATTTATACAGAAAATAAGAGATAAAGGAGCAAAGACGATGTGTTCTACACATGGTGTGCCCCTTACACCTGTCCTTCCATCTCCAGCATGGGTTACAGGTGGGACCAAAGGTTTTACCTTGTCCTAAAACATCAAACCAGCATCAGATCTATATATAATGCATATCACGTACAGATGTTTATTCCATGGTCTGGTACAGACAACTCTTATTAGGGTCTAATGTTGCTGGGCAGCTCCTGAATCACATTACTAGAGTCTATGCATGAAAGGTGTAGGCCACTGTTGGCTAACCTGTGGGCCTCCAGGTGTTGTGAAACTACAATTCCCAGCATTCTTTATCAGGTATCTGCTATGCTTTTGCAGTTAAGGCATGCTGGGAATCGTAGTTTAACAACACCTGGAGTGCCACAGGTTAGCCAACACTGGTGTAGGCCGAGCCTGTGACCTTGTTCTCCTGGCTGCGGCCCGGTGTCTCCGATAGAGGGTCGTTTCTCACACCCCATCAGACTAAGGCCAGCGAAGGCCCCTGCCGTGTAGAACAGGCTCTGTCCTGGGTAGACCGCAGCTGGAGGATCAGGTCGGGATTTGCCGTCTTAGGGGCCAGGAAAGCTAAAAAGATGGAGAATGTTTTTCTTTAGGGCAAAGCATCTATAATGCTGAGGTGCGAATGTATTTCTCTTGTGTCTCTTTCATGTAGTACAAATACAGTTTGCAATTTGAGGTGAGGTGGGACTGGCCCCTTGACACCTTTGCAGGGCCCCAAGATTTCCTCCTTTACTCTAGTGTGGGGCCCTTTGATTGACGTTTCTAGGAGTCGCATAAGATCAGATTTCCGCTGACCAGTCAGCATTTTCCTATGAACATTTCATACTTTGTCAGAAAATAGGATATTTGTGGGAATCTTTCCACTATCAGTCATTACACCTTTGCAGTGTTCTCCCCAAGGCCTTTTAGCCTGGTGCTCCACCCGGCTATTTTAGCTTAACACCCGGCCAGACCTGACCAGCACACTGATTATGATCTCCAGCTTTCAGTCCCTGCTGTCCTCCATTGGGATTTTGCAGTTAAGGCATACTGGGAATAGTAGTTTAACAACACCTGGAGTGACACAGGTTAGCCACCACTGGTGTAGGCCGAGCCTGTGACCTTGTTCTCCTGGCTGCGGCCCGGTGTCTCCGATAGAGGGTCATTTCTCACACCCCATCAGACTAAGGCCAGCGAAGGCCCCTGCCGTGTAGAACAGGCTCTGTCCTGGGTAGACCACAGCTGGAGGATCAGGTTGGGATTTGCCGTCTTAGGGGCCAGGAAAGCCAAAAAGATGGAGAATGTTTTTCTTTAGGGCCAAGCCTCTATAATGCTGAGGTGCGAATGTATTTCTCTTGTCTCTTTCATGTAGTACAAATACAGTTTGCAATTTGAGGTGAGGTGGATCAGGCCCCTTGACCTCTTTGCAGGGCCTCAAGATTTCCTCCTTTACTCTTGTGTGGGGCCCTTTGGTTGACGTTTCTAGGAGTCGCATAAGATCAGATTTCCGCTGACCAGTCAGCATTTTCCTATGAACGTTTCATACTTTGTCAGAAAATAAGATATTTGTGGGAATCTTTCCACTATCAGTCATTACACCTTCGCAGTGTTCTCCCCAAGGCCTTTTAGCCTGGTGCTCCACCCGGCTATTTTAGCTTAACACCCGGCCAGACCTGACCAGCACGTTGATTATGATCTCCAGCTTTCAGTCCCTGCTGTCCTCCATTGGGCTGTGAAGGCTTGCTGGCACTGCTGCACCGTTGCCTATCAGAAGCAGCAGAAAGTCTGTACATCCCATCAGAGGACGACCACTGTCCGCTGAGACTCATACAGTGCCTGCAGCTTCCTTCAGTGTGATTGTGCCATTGGCATGACCTAAGGTCACATCAGCGTCATTCACACACAAAGGATTAAAGCCATTATATGAGAGGTTGTGGGGTCACTATGGTAATGTCTGTATGGTATGGCCCTAAGATCTAGTCTGTATTGTTCTGCAGTCTCTAGGATGTAGTGTGGATTGTATAGCGGTCACTAGGATGAAGTTAGTATCAGGGCTGGAAGTGAGGGGGTATACGGGGGGTATGACATACCGTCACTTCTCCCATTGGTTTAATAAAAAAAGCTATAAATCTCCATTCACTTCTGTTATTTCTATATTTTTATACCGCCACTTCTACATGTCTATACCACCACTTCTAAATATACACTTCGACCACTGGTTAGTATTGTATGGCAGTCACTTGGATGCAGTGGGAATTGTACAGCAGAGACTAGGAAACTGCTTGTATTGTATAGTAGAGGCTAGGAAGCTGCTTGTATTGCATAGTAGAGACTAGGAAGCTGCTTGTATTGTATAGTAGGGGCTAGGAAGCTGCTTGTATTGTATAGTAGAGACTAGGATTTGCTCTCTTTTATTGTTATAAGAATGTGTTCGGTATTTTATAATGCTCACATGGATACTGTAATGTAGGGTGGTTACTGGTGTTAAATGTTGTTAAACAGGGGGGCACAAATGTATAGTTTGCGGGGGGGTGTTGAACACCCCAGCACCGGTTCTGTCTCATTGCCCCCACCAGTAGATCACAACCAACAGAACAAATAGTTACATGAAAGGCAGATTCTGATGCCTCAAAGCTCAGTTCCCAGTAGCGCGGCAGCCGGGCGGAGCTCCGCAGTGGGATCGGATGTTTGCAGCCCCCCACCCAGCTACTATTTTATACCACCCAGCTGACAACATTTTCTGGGGAGAACACTGCCTTCAGTTTTGAAACATAGGTCCGGGTTCACAGTTACGTAGTTTCCGTCTTGCGTACGTAGCTTTAAGAATTGAGCTACTACGCTGTGTAGGTGTCTGCCCAGGTTCCTGATCTCGTTGGGGGTCTTCTCTGGATGACCATAATCTGACTGCTCGGATAATCCGTGTTGTCAGAGGGATGTACTGCCCTCATCCATCAGAGATTAGCAGTGGAGATGCAGGCAGGCCGGTGTCCTAGCTGTGGGGTGTACGAGCAGCTCACACAAACATGACCCCTCACCTGTTATGTGCTGATTAACCCTCTTATTACAGTCTTGTTTCTTTATATTATATTTCTAAGGGACAAAATGCTGAAATACCAGATGTGACACCAATAGAGAGGGTCCTCCGGCCATAACCATCTCTGCGGTTAGCGGGATGTTATTTATTTCTGGCCATCCTGCAGTCAGGGGTTAAACTCCTCGGTGTCTGCAGTCAATTAGAGTGTAATAAGGTGATAATGGTGAGATTAATATACAGCCACGGGACCGGGTCTCGCAGGAATCCTGCCGGCCGAGCGCAGAGATAAGATGTGTCTGCGGAGGTTCCCGCCTGCCGGGTGGGCTTTATTCTGCTGTTATCAGCACTGAACACCTGTATAGACATATATGTAGATAGAAGGGGTTTATGCCGCTCCATCGTATACACCAGGCTAGTGTGATTGCTTTATATGTCTGCAGATAACAGCGCTGCAGGGCTGGGTATGATATTAATGTGTGTGTATATATAATATATATGTGTATCATTGTTGGATCAGTCTGGTAATCGTTCTGTTCGGTGTGTGGCAGCATTGGATGTAACATTGTTGTGCCACCAAACTTTTAAGCGGTGACAAATGCATTTCAGAGCTTTACACCTCTCCGGACGTGTTTAGTGAACGTTGTCCAGAGTTTTCATGGTCATCTCTTAGTGTGTAAATCTGGGCGCACGTGTCAGTACCTGTCCAATGTGACCTCTGACCATGCTGACACTGGATGTCACACCACTGCTTGTAACGCCCAGGCCTGCGCAGTGCAAATTACTATTAAATCAGGAGACCCGACCACCAATCACCGGCCAGCTTACAGGAGTGTATGTTCCCTGCAACCACCTTGTACGATGATTCTGCTTCTTATATCATGCAGCAGCACCTTTCCGGGGGAAGATTGGAGGAGCGTTTACAGTGAAGCGATTGTTTCCGCATATGCGTTATGTCGTAACCTTTGACACGTGTGTATCATGGATTGGGTGCTATATCTGTAATATTGGACACGTTTTTCATGGATTGGGTGCGGTATCTGTGTGTGTACATGGATTGGATGTTGTATCTGTGTAACATTGGACAGTGTGTACATTAATAGGGTGTGGTATCTGTGTGTGTGTGTACATGGATTGGGGGCTCTATCTGTGACCTTGGTCTGCTGTAGGATTGTGTAAAGTCTTCTCAGTAATTGCATGTGAATAGGATTGGACAAGTGTGTCCCTGGCTTTAGGGTGTCGTGCTGCAGTATTACCCTACATATTGTTATATAGGAGCATAAACTGTTCTCACTGGTCTCTAGTTGCTCCTTACACCTTACCATATTCCCTGTGAGTGACCCTCCCGTTACTATGTAAATTGTCCTGAGGTGCATTGTGGGATTTTTATGTTTTGTTCTCTATAGTTCCGTATTATACCTTTATTATATGTAGGGCGTGTGTATCATGGATTGGGTGCTGTATCTGTAACATTGGACACGTGTGTATCATGGATTGGGTGCTGTATCTGTAACATTGGACACGTGTGTATCATGGATTGGGTGCTGTATCTGTAACATTGGACACGTGTGTATCATGGATTGGGTGCTGTATCTGTAACATTGGACACGTGTGTACATGGATTGCGTGTTGTATCTGTGTGTGTACATTGATTGGGGGCTGTATCTGTGACCTTGGTCTGCTGTAGGATTGTGTAAAGTCTTCTCGGTAATTGGATGTAAATAGGATTGGACAAGTGTGTCCCCGGCTTTAGGGTGTCGTGCCGCAGTATTACCCTACATATCGTTATATAGGAGTGTAAACTGTTCTCTCTCTAGTCTCTAGTTGCTTCTTACACCTTACCATATTCCCCGCTACTATGTCAATTGTCCTGAGAGGTGCATTGTGGGATGCAGCAAATCTGCACTTTTATGTTTTGTTCTCTATAGACTATACCTTTTATTATATATAGGGTATATTATATACTTGCACATTGCTGCTCTCATCCTGCAAGTGGTGACATTTGTGATAGTAATTGTCTGTTTAGAATACCCGTTAATGACGTTCCCTTGTATGGCTTCCTCCATCACACAGCCGTGTAACCGTGTGACCTCCATTACTCGGGGACCCAGGGCACGGTGTCCTTGCTGGTTAATACTTTGCATTCTTTCATGTAGATGGCTGCAGTTCAGCACTGTACAGTTTTGAGCTGAATCAGCGTTCCTGGGAATCCATCCTCCAGCATTCCTTATGAAGCTGGGACGTAGAACGTGTGAGGTGACATCACATCTGGTTGGTGTTTGTTGGAGGGGTTTAGGGTATGACCTCTGTGACATGTGAAGGGACAGTTCACCTAAATGAAGAGGACTGCATTCATTGCAAGCAGCCCTTCACCCTGTGATGCCCAGTGCACTGCAGAGGACCTGACGTTATTGCCACATTCACTGGCGTTTCTGCCTCCCAGCAGAGGGCTTGAGTTCCGACCAGGATCTTCTGTGTTGCGTTATTAGATTCTTATGGTTTTTGTGCATGTTTCCGGTCACCCTCAAAACCCAACATGCTGCAACAGCACAAACAGCTAGAAAAGCATGATGGGACTACAATACTTGAAGTGTTGACCGGGGTCCGGGTCCAGAACATAATGCATGGATGAGAACACATTATAGTAACTCGCCCCCTGGTGTCATGTATAGGTAAGAGCGTTGTGCATGCCTCGGTTACCATGGATCTGGCACCGTGTGGAGTAGGCCTGCCAGCATGTAAGTAATGTTTGCTCTGTGCTTGGGTGACACGTTGGGTTATCTGATGGGCACTTTACCATTTGCCCTCCGCTTTGGGTCAGGCATTAGACGTTTTGGCTTGAATCAACTTTGCTGATCATAAAATAAATTTCTCTAATGATCAGATACAACGATCGGCCTCCCTGATTTCTTATATCTGATCGCGCTTTTCCCTTTGTCCATTGGGAGGAAATATTTAATTGGCTGACAACGGAATAACATCTCCCTCGGATTGTGATTGATAACAAATCGGGCGTGGAGGGCGCCTTCTGGATACACGCCAGCCATCTGCGCTCATTATCTACGGCTAACATGGTTACTTTTGCTGCCAAACGGCCATGATTGAGTCACATCTTGCAAATGTCTATGATAAATGAAGTTTAGAAACAACCCCCCCTGGGATTTCATGTGATCGTTGACGATCACAAGTCCTGACAAGCATTGTGATTCCTGTGTACACACGATCGCAATCTACCAGCAGATCTGAGATCATCGTCTCTCCTCAGCGTCTGCTGAAACCATCGAGACTCCATACACACTGCACAGATCTCTGTCTATGCTGCACCGGAGACGTCAGAAGAGATGGACAGACGGTTGTACCCGCGTACACACCGCCCAATTCTCTGACCTTGTGCCAGCGCTGATCGTGATCTTTCGGACGTTCATAAAACCAAATCAACAGATGAGACCCGTTTTATCACAACCAATCATGATCGTGGAAGCATCTACACTCTTGTAACATCCAGCCAAAGGCTCATGAATCTCCTGATTGGCCTGATACGTGCCTGAGTCTATACCCTGCTCACTGTCCCCTGAAAGCCTCCATCAGACCATTCTATGGCTCACAGTGCAGAGTGATGATAAATGGCTGCCAGAAATGGGCAATGATCATCACGTAACAGAAATGAAGACGAGTCTTCTTGCAGTTAGTGGGGGTTTTGCAGTGCCCACTTGTTGGACTTACTGTAAACCTCTTCATGGCCATAACTTTACTGGTAGACAGACGACGCTTTGGCTGCTTGACCCAAATAAGGGTCAGATGCTCCCAGGATGTAGCTCCAGGGTTGGCCCCGGATTGTCCTCGACTCAGTGTGATCTCTATGGTAAGGGAAAGGATAGGAACTTGGACCTTGATCTTTTAGATCAGGGGTTTCAACCCTGTCCTCAAGTACCACTAACAGTCCAGGTTTTTTAAGTCTCCTTGCTGGAGGTGGCTCATAACACAGTTATATTTTGAAAGCTCCACAGGTTTTGGAGGAAGACCTACAAAACATGGACCGTTAGTGGTACTTGAGGACGGGGTTGAGACCCCCTGTTTTAGATGACTTTTGGTAACACTGTTGAATGTGTAGATGTAGACTGCGCTGTTTATCTCTGTATGAAGAAGATTACTAGTAACTAGATCACCTTCCCTAATGAAATATTCTTGTAATAGTGTAAAATGATTGGTCCTGCTGTCCGCTTTATGGTCGTAGAGGAATCCTGGAATGGTCCTAGGGTTTGGCCAGAAACCAGGTTATTTTGGTTCTCCTGGAGCCGTGTTGATGGGAGTATGGAAAATGAACGCAGGACGTCGCTGGTGTGTGACAGAAGTGCTACCTCTGCAGCTGTGTGCGAGACTGACCCTACAATCTCATTTAATAATAGTATAACCGCGTATGGGATGGAGTCCGGATTACTGGGTGTATGGGGACCTCTTGTGCGTCCTAAAACTTGCTCTTTACGTTTTGAGCTGAGTTCCGCTTGGTAGCGGCTGAAATCCAGGATTATTCTGGCCCCCGCTATGGAGGACACCTTACATCTGGAGAGCTGGAGGTCACCCAGCGAGCTGCACGCCATAAGGTGTCATTATACTAAAAGCCGCAGAGCGGAGGCATTAGAGCAGGTGCGACCTCTCCTGGTGATTAGTGGAAGGCACCAGGTGTGACCCATGGAGATGAGCGCTGCCCGACCACACCGCCGCAATGACTGAGCATGCTCCTCACCCGCCTCCTGCTCCTCTACCCAGCAGTGCAGCCCTCTGCATCCTCCTGTACTCCCCAATGCAGCCCTCTGCATCCTCCTGTACTCCCCAATGCAGCCCTCTGCATCCTCTTGCTCCTGTAATCTGGAGCATGGGCCTCGGCAGCCTCCTGTTCCTGTGCTCTAGAGCATGGGCCTCAGTAGCCTCCTGTTCTCTGGAGCGTGGGCCTCAGTAGCCTCCTGTTCCTGTACTCTGGAGCGTGGGCCTCGGCAGCCTCCTGTACTGTAGAGCGTGGGCCTCGGCAGCCTCCTGTACTGTAGAGCGTGGGCCTCAGTAGCCTCATGTACTCTAGAGCGTGGGCCTCGGTAGCCTCCTGTTCCTGTACTCTGGCACGTGGGCCTCGGTAGCCTCCTGTTCCTGTGCTCTAGTGCGTGGGCCTCTTTAGCCTCCTGTACTCTGGAACGTGGACCTCTGTAGCCCCCTGTTCCTGTTCTCTGGAGCGTGGGCCTCGGCAGCCTCATGTACTCTAGAGCGTGGGCCTCTTTAGCCTCCTGTACTCTGGAGCGTGGGCCTCTTTAGCCTCCTGTACTCTGGAACGTGGACCTCGGTAGCCTCCTGTTCCTGTACTCTGGAGCGTGGGCCTCAGTAGCCTCCTGCTCCTGTACTCTGGAGCATCGGCCTCTGTAGCCTCTTGTTCTGGACTCCCTAGATTATGGCTGAGCAGTGGAGGTATGTCAGGGGACCCCCCATATCTCTGCCATGGATCCTCCTCACCCTTGCCCTGGTCAGAGACTGCTATGGATGAATCTGCCTGCAGGACATTCCTGAGACGGTGTCGCTGTCCTGAGATAATGTCTTCTCCGTTGTCTCCATCCATTGAGGAGTTGCAGATGGAGTTGTAGTGTGAGCGTGCCTCGGTAGCCTCCTGTTCCTGTACTCTGGAGCGCTGGCCTCTGTAGCCTCCTGTTCTCTGGAGCGTGGGCCTCGGTAGCCTCCTGTTCTCTGGAGCGTGGGCCTTAGTAGCCTCCTGTTCTCTGGAGCGTGAGCCTCGGTAGCCTCCTGTTCCTGTACTCTGGAGCATCGGTCTCTGTAGCCTCTTGTTCTGGACTCCCTAGATTATGGCTGAGCAGTGGAGGTATGTCAGAGGATCTACGCTATTCGTGGAGACCCCCCCCATATCTCTGCCATGGATCCTCCTCACCCTTGCCCTGGTCAGGGACTGCTATGGTTGAATCTGCCCGCAGGACGTTCCTGAGACGGTGTCGCTGTCCTCCTGAGATAATGTCTTCTCCTGTGTCTCCATCCATTGAGGAGTTGCAGATGGAGTTGTAGTGTGAGCGTTCTGACCCTGTATCTATCAGGAGAGACCGCTCACCATCCTTCCCCCCTGCATGCAGCTCCTGGGGGCTTACCCCTGTGCTGTCCCTATGATGCAATGACTGGGCCTCTAGGGGGGTACCTGTGTCTTACATCAGTCTTCTTGCCATACGCCGACGTTATCTGAGTCCTCAGCTAGAGGCAATTATTGCAGTGACTGGGGACAATGACTGGATCGGCCTCCGCTGGGACCTCCGCCGGTATCCCCCTTCCTATTCTGCCATCTGTCTCCTTGTGAATTCCTGTTTTCCTTACAAAGACGGCAGCGAGAGGTATAAGAATTGTGGGAAATACGAGACACAAATAAGTGTCCATTACAAGGTCTTCTATTGCTTTGTAACGAATGTGTCTGGTACGGCTCTGGATTCTGGTAAATGGGCTGTTCAGGAATCATGTTACTTTCTTATTTTTGGATTAAGCCGAGAATCTGCCTTTCACAGAGTTTTCAATACGATTGTGTTGTCTCTTTTCATGACCAAGGATTTGGTGAAAGGGGGGCCTGTAAAACAAGACCAAATGACTCATTTGTCCTGTATGGGAACCTGGACAGCACTAAGAAGAATGTTTTTCATTGGCTGATTAATGCTGTAATGGAGAAATGATCAGCCGGGTTGGAAATGAAGGATTATGTTGGGCATTTAGCCGGTAGTTTAGATGCTGACTCTTGTTTCAGGCCTGCTAGGGTTTAGTTTGGGTCATCTGTAGAAGTAGCACAGATCTCATCCTCTGGGACTGGACTCATTAATACGCATCAATTACCAGTGGTCCAATACTTGATAGAAAGTGACGGCAGATCAGAGACACGCAGCCCATCCCTTCCACCCAAGTGTTTAAAACTATACTGACCTTAAATCCTAACTTACCCTCTATTTATCCTTCTGTTTATCTCAAGCATGTTTCCATTGTTCTACTGTGTTATCTCCTCTACCCCCCTCAGATGGGAGATTATTCCACTTATCAACTACCCTTTCAGTGAAGTCTTGACATTGCCTCTGAACCTACCACCCTCCAGTTTATACCCATGTCCACATATTCTAATACCTCTTCCATTATATAATGCCCCCCCCCTCCGTATCAGGTTACACCCCTTGATATATGTGAAAGGTGCCATCATATCCCCCTGTGCCTTCTCTGCTCCAAGCTATACATGTTACTTCCTCTAGTCTCTCTGTATGGTGTGTGACACAGGCCATGCACCATTTTAATTGCTCTTCTCTGCTCCAAGCTACACATGTTACTTCCTCTAGTCTGTCTCTGTATGGTGTGTGACACTGGCCATGCACCATTTGAATTGCTCTTCTCTGCTCCAAGCTATACATCTTACTTCCTCTAGTCTGTCTATATGCTGTGTGACACAGGCCATGCTCCATGTTAGTTGCTCTTCTTTGCACAGTCTGTAATGTATTTATGTCCTTCTGGAGATACGGCTCCAGCACTGACCCCAGTATCCCAGGTTTTTCTCTCTGTTACCTATTCCTCTCTATACACTCAGCATCTGACCTGTCTTTCTCATGGCTGTTACATTGTCTATCTTTATATCACATGCCATAGTGAGTCCTAGATCCCTTTCCTCCTCAGTACTGTATAATGTAGAGCTATTAATGATCTTTTGGGTTTTTGTGCCCTATGTTTGTGATTTAGCATTTCTTGTCACGCAGCTGTAGTTGGCGCACTCTTGACCGTTCCTCCAGTCCCCCTGTCGCTACATGTCATGACTGAGACATTGATGCCCCTCTCCAAACGTTAACTGAGCAGGTTGTGGCTGGCCCATTATATTGTTTGCTGCGATCGATCCTCTGTAACGGACTCGGAGCTGTTTGCGTCACTGGTGGTCGCGGTCTGATCCAGCGTATCTGCATGTGACCTCTATTTCTGTCTGATGTGGTGGTGTTGTTCCGTGGCTGTACAGTGTTGTCTTGTGCGTTGAATTATTAACGTGTTTTGGGGGAGCTTGGATGGAGCTCTCGATTCACAAAGCCGGATTTACAATATAGATTAGAGAAAGGTGAGAAAACGCACCATGGTTGTCAAGGAAACCGTCATATCTGTTTCTAGGGGAAATGATTCTGCTAAAATAAAGTATATATGATAACTCACCAGGGTCACGCACAGCGAGGTGTATCTTACCGCCTGTCTAAGGAACGCAGACCTTTGTGTGGTATTTTGAGTGAAGCTATAAAACAAGACTTCCTAATTCTGGCACTCCTGATTTGAGACCTTTGCATTGAACGGCCTTGCATTGTATGGACATTTGGAGGTTCTCTTTGTGTTCAGCTTCTAGCAGTGTAGAATGGAGATGTGAAGGGGCTGAGCTCTCACTGGGTCAGATCTGCTTTACTGCAACAGAATCTTGGGGTTGCACCCTGTGCATGGAGGCCGGTGCTGCCTGTGGTCGGCCTGTAGACCTTGAGCGTTCGGCTGCTGGAGATTATTAGCTGCTCTCGTTTTCATAGCCGTCGCACTTCCTCCTTCTCTTTCTTTTTTTTTTTCTCCCTCTGGTGACTGTTGAATGCAATGTCTGAGAAGCTGCTGCACTGAGCATGCTCCAAGCCTGTCTGCACCCACAGTGTCTGGAACGTGTGTGGAGCTCTAGTGGGCCTGCATGAGGTAGGACAATGCCCCTGGACAGGACAGAAGGGGATGGCTGGAGGCTGCTGAGGGCCTTGCAGGATAGGTGGTGATCAGTTTTGTAGGGTTAGCCTAGGATGATTTATCAATCCAGGTCAGGCCTGGCCAACCTGTGGCTCTCCGGGTTTGGTGAAACTACGACACCCAGCATGCTTTAACTGCATAGGTAGAGTTGATACCGGACAGAGCATGCTGGGAGTTGTAGTTTCACAACAGCTAAAAAGCCACAGGCTGGCCAGACCTGCTCAAGGTGCCTGAGATCAGAGGTTCCCTAGTCCCATGATCCTTCACTTGGAGAGAGAGCAGCCATCTTGTATTGCCCATAGTAACCTCACCTCCATGGAGCTTCCATGAGACTAATCTCTGCTTAATGCAAATCTCTGCAGTGGCAGGGTCGTCCAGGGTTGCGCTAGGGTGTGGATGGTGTGTTCTATCGCTATTGCCCTTGTTTTGTGATGTTACCTCTGATACTTTATTGACTTGGGGCAGGCATAGGAAAGCCCTATTTTGCTTTGCCACTATCGGCTATGAATATGCTGTTGGAGCATGCTGGCTGGGGTTTGTAGTCACAATAGCTGTAGGTTGTCTATGGCGGGCGCAGGGGGAGGAGCTACTTATATGCTTAGCTGGTGGGATGTCTGGTGCTGGCAGAAGTCACCACTAGCAGGCATCGTGTATGGATTGGCCTATAGCTAAAAATGCATCAAATAACCCAAACTGCTCTTCACTCTCTGTGTCACTTGCACGGTTTTTACTGTGACTGGTGACTAGTGTTCGCTGGACTGACCATCGCTCTGTGACTCCTAGGCTGTAAACCATACACCATGCTTGGGGGATCAGTGACACGTTGAGTAATCCGTTCATATTAAGATACTTCACTTAACTGCAGCTTCTAGCAGGAAAACCCTGCAATGTGTTGTTATTTTTTACGTCTGAGCTGAGTTTATCTCCTCTACGCTCTTTGCTTTGTTTCACTGCCATAAAAAAAGCACTTCCTGACGTTCCGGCCATGTCTTGGGACACTTGTGACCTTCTGAGGAAACTTCTCCAGTTCCCAAACATAAACTACAGACACCAAGGGGTTTATACAGGGGATTGCCTCATGCCGGTAGCATACGGCCCTCTCGCTGACATTTCCTGCAGCCTATCAGGAGATCAGTTGTAGGCAGGTGGTGAGGTGGTTGGAAGGAACGCCTTGTTAGCCAGCCTTATTAGAGCCTCAGGGGGGCTGATAACAGAGGATAACAGCTTGCACTTTGCTAGAGCAGGTCAGACCTTTGAATACGTTTGTGTATATTTAGATGTTATTTGAGTGCATTATGGGAATTGTATAAGCAGTGAGTAAGTTTCAGCCTATTATTGAAGCCATGTGTTTCTATCAGGGGGTATTGTGTAATATGACAACACTTTGGGGGGAATTGGTGGTTTCCCTTTAAACATGGCAGATCTCTATAGCGCCACCTGCAGGTATTCAGGGGACAGGCCATCGGTGAACCCAGAGTAGTGTATTCTCCTGTATGTATTATGAAGCCAGAGGCCCTTGTTGTGTCTCCATATGCTGCAGCCCTCCCCTGGGAAAGACATTCTTCTGTGTAGCCTTGTGCATGGGGAGCAGTGCATTGCATGCACTCATTCCATGTTGTAGAGGGTCCACAGGCCTGGCTGGTTGTGTGTGCAGTTTTCTGATGCTGTAACAGCTGTTTATAGGCCCATTGAATGAAGACTGTGTTTTCTACTCCTCCTAGAAATCCTTCTGTAAGACCTGTCCCTTCTCTGATGCTTGCCCAGCCGGCCCCTGTGCCCCCTCTGATGTTTGCACACCTTGCTGGGCCGTTGGCATCAGAGGTAGGGACTGAGTTGCCTGTCTGCAATGGTGCCCTTAGTACACTTGCTGCAGGCTTTCATGCTACCTGTAGAGGGAGCCGGGTCATGTGACAGCATGCAGAAGCTTTTTGTGGCCCAACGAAGAAGAAGACGATAGCTGACTCTCCCAGGCCTGTATGTCTCTCCCCCTCTCCCTCTCTCACCTTCTCTCTCTGTCTCTCACCCTGGGGTTCCTAGGCAGGATGGGCCACATCTGGTAGGTGCAGGGCTCCAGAGCTTACTCTCTGCCAGGGCACTGAGCTGTGTCCCAGGCTGGGATGTCACACTCCTTTGTGCTGGAATGTGGAAGACCTCAGTTGTGGCCTGGTGGCTTCCCACCCTCCATGCTGCTCTTGCTCTCTCTCTCTCTCCCTCTCTCTCTCTCTCTCTCTGCATCTGGTAGTCTCCTGCCCTGTGCTGCTGGTAGTAGACAGATAACGTCTGCCCTTGGTGTGCTCTCAATGCAAACTCTGCATTTTCTGCCTCTGAGTTGTTGTCCTCCTGCATCTCAATGAGGTCTTCCTGAAGCTGGATTGTATTGAGGCTCTGTCTGTCTGCTCTGCCCTGTGTATGCAGGAGACCTTTGCTGGCCCCTTGTTGATCTGGTTCTTCCATTATTTGAGGCATGATTATTTGTTTATCTAGTAGCTCAGCCTGGGACCAGGTCACCTCACGTTGCAGTCCCTCTGCGTCGATGTTCTTGCTGTGTAAGAACACAAAGAACAGCCTGAATCACCGAAGACGTGTCTGTTGACAATGTGATGTAAGCGGTTTCCTTCTGGCTAGTGACCGTCTACCTACACATCCTCTCCATTCCTCTAAATGCCCTTTTATTAAGCATAATCCAGGGTACAGCTGCTGCTGAGCAGATGTAGACTCCAGTCCTTGATTTAATTATGTATTTTATCTTTTGCAAAAGTAGGACACAAGTCTTATGCTGGCAGTTTCCATGGCGTTGCATCGCAATCGCCCCCCTTCCTCCATCAACCTTTATTTTAATTCCAACTGTTCCACATTTGTGTTTATGTGGAGCATGAACAATACAGATTGCTGAGGCTGCAATATGCAATCTAGGTTTTGTTGGCTGTATAAAGGAAATCATTTGTCCAACATCTACTGTGTCTCCAGTAGCCGGCAATAGTACATACCAGGAGAACAGCTGCGCCAGGGACTATTCGTATCTTCAATGAGATTACAGCCTGACACCCACGAGATAGGTAGCTGAGAGCCATCAGCGGCTGGACATCTATCTGATTGGCTACGGTGATGTCTTTCACCTGTGTTGAGGTGTGTAGACGTCAAGAATCCCTCAATGCACCCCATCTTCTGTACATTTCCTTACAATATACCTACACTCTCCCGCTTTGTCTTAGGACTTGCGGTAAAGGGATCTGTGATGTGTAAATAGGTTCTTATATTGGGGTTTATGACGTGGATGAGAGGGCTAAAGTGCAACCAATTATTGATTGTTGTGAGACAGCTGTGAGTGCTGGGACTGAGTTCATTAGAGCGCAGATACAATCTAAGATGTTAACCAGCCCTTCAGCGATTTGACCACTTCCCAGATCTTGCATGCTTGTCCGTCTGGTTTTGCCAGTATGATCTCTTGCAGAGAAGGCCTGAAAACACGGCCTGCGTTAGACTATTGTGGCCTAAATCCGCTCATTGGGCTCAAAGGGGGGGATGTGGGGCCGTGTAAGTGAAACCTATAGTCATTCAAGCGCAGCCTATCTCTTCACCGTTTGAAGTGACATCATTGATCGGGTTTATTGGTTATAGCTGGAAATGGATTGTGACCTGTTTTAGGTGACTTCACGAGACGTGTCCCTGTGTCCCTATACTGAGGTGAATCGGGCGCTCTGCATGGTCCAAGCACCTAGACAGATTGTTTTGGGGTTTTTTGGAGGGGGAGGGGTGCTTTCCTGTTATCTGATGGCTTCTGGGTGTTTTGCTTTGGGGATGCGGGCAGGTTGGGTGTGGTATGCGGGCAGGTTGGGTGTTTTGCTTTGGGGATGCGGGCAGGTTGGGTGATTTGCTTTGGGAATGCGGGCAGGTTGGGTGATTTGCTTTGGGGATGCGGACAGGTTGGGTGTTGGTGCTCGGTATCTGCAGACACTCATTCCGGGAGGGTCCGGCTCTTCTCTGTATTTTAGCTACATGCACCTTTGTTCTAGGAGTCATTGGGACAGATCCAGACCTACGCCAATGATACGCCCTTGTGCGTCGCGTATTAATGCCAGCGTAAATACGAAGCACACCCTTAGGAACTCCCCTCGGTCGTCAGTAATTATGCCATGTTACGCCTCCCAAACCCTATGCCGCTTAGCCCGCCCATACTGTACGATTTAAATACCTCACAACGCCCTTGAAGCATAATTATGGGTTTCGTATGGCTCACACGCCCCTTTGAGCGTTGTTACGAAGCTGGTACGCTCAAGGCCCATACGCTCTGAGTTTCGTTGCGTAACATATTTTGCGCAGTAAGTACAAATGAGCGCTTTTACGTAAAATCACGAGCAGGCGTAGGTCTGGATCTGCCCCATTGTCTCTATAGTAACTCTGGCCAACCTGTGTCTCTCCAGGTGTTGTAAAACCACGAGTCCCAGCATGCTTTGACTGCCTGGGCACTGGGTATAGCTGATTCCTGACAAAGCATGCTGGGACTGGTAGTTTCACAAGACCTGGAGAGCTTGCAGGTCTTATAGGTTGAGAGCATCTTCCATGCTGCTGAGGTGTAATGCTGGCCCTTCCTCACATCTTTGGCACAGGGCTGTGTAAGAATGAGTCTTGGTTGCATTTCTCCAGCGTCAGCACAGATGGTTGTCCTTGTCAGGCCAGGATTGTCAGCAATTGCCTGCAATAAGTGATGACCATGTGGCAGAATATGCCAGGACCTCCAGCAACATAACGTGTTGTTGTGGAGAGTGTGTAAAATGGCTGCTGATCAGAGCTTAGTGAAATGGTCTCCAGCGACAGGTTGGGCCAGTAGAGGGAGCTCTATCACACCAGCATTCCACATTTCCTGCTCACTCTGGCACATTATCTTCTCTTTGAGGTGTCTTGAAGGCCATAGCAGTAATCCAGGTATAGTCTTTTGCATGTCGGCCCTCTGGCACTCATCCGCACGTTTTTCCAGGCTGTGTCTCCAGGATGAAGCATCAGATGGTGGGGGAGAGCTGTCCTTTGCTAGTGTACTGTTGCAGGCCGGGCCTGGCCTAGTCTGCAGACATTGGAGAGCTTGTGACTATTGTGTCTGGTATAGAGCATGCATAGCTTACTACAACGCTCACTGGCTGTATAGATACTGCAATGTCAGTATTTCAATGCTCCTGCCCTGTGATCCCACATACTTGCTCGGATGTTTGTGGTTTATCTTTTAATTGATAACGCAAGAGTATTTCTGGAATCAGCCATTGGAAGTGCTTGGACTGAGCCCTAGTAAAAGTGGATCCTATAGATATATGAGCTTGTGATTCTGCAGCAGATTCAGGACCTGGAGGGTACAGAGGCTTATTCCAGTCTTGTGTTGGAGACGGAAGTGATAAGCAGCGTTTATAGTCACATGGTGATAAGCGACCCTGGGATTGGAGGCATTAGTCTGGGGGTATCATGAGACGAGGGGAGCCTTGGCTGTGTATGCTGTGTTGATGATAGCCTTGTTTGCTAGTTGGGGTGTGTTATGTTGGCTGAGGTAATGTAGGGATAGAGAGCGGGGCAATGCTAGCCCATGCTTAGTCGGTATACAGTCCTGTGTTATTATATAAATCCTGTCTCGTTGGGTGCTATGATTCTTTCTTTTTTTCTTATTCGGGGTAATTTATTTTTTGACATTTAATTTGAGGCGTCTCCCGGGTATTGCTGATACTGTGGTGCCCCCGGGCTTTATGCCGCCTGGGTGTGAAGGCAAATAATGACATTCCCTGCGGCAGGATCCTGTCGTTGGTGCTGTAGTAGGGAATGATCGCTCTGTCGCTGTGTAACACGCAGGATTTATCCTGGACACGCCGCGTCCTTTCTCACAGGTTGCGCACTGAGTGCTCCAGACTCATGTCCTCCCAGAAGATGCCATCCTGCGTCTGCCTGGTGGCTACTGGTCCGTGTCTCGCTGTAGAGTTCTCCTGGGTCATGTACATGCAGATGGGGTTGGAATGAGGAGGCTGAGCTGTAATAGAAGCCAGAGAGTCAGCTGCAGGAAGACGAGTAAACACTGCTGACCTGGCCTCAACAAAATGGCTGCTGGGTGTGACTTGCAGACGTCTCTTCTCCAAAGCTGACCATTAACCCAGTTCCCTACTGCCAGCATGACCTCCCTGCACTGTGCCTAGAGAGCTTGTTTTATGACTCTGGTATACATGGTGTTAATATCTATTTATCTATGTGCTTAAGGCCTTCCTTGTGCCGATGAAGGGAGAAACTCACCAGGAAACTATTTAACTCTGTGCTTTGAGAGTCAAAGTTCTCTAATGCACGTTGGGGGCTTCTCTGTAAGAGGCCAGCATGGACTTCGGATCGATAGGAAGGTGACTAGAGAGGTGTGTGCAATGACCGTTAATGGCAGGGATTGGGGGCCCTCAGGGGCCCATACCTCGTCTGTCATCTGGGCAGGATGACTTGTGGACGGAGGGAGTCCAGAGGCAGACACGTGTCTCCTGGCTGTCACGTTGAGGGTTTTGTGGCTGCATTGTCTATTGTTTGTGGCTGCTGTGCTGTGTGTGCAGACATAGTGCAGGGAGAGGTGGTTGTGGAACGCAGCCCTTGGGAATAGAGGGGACCCTTATAATGTGACTCAGTAGACGTGATGCCACATGGACGGTCTGCCTGGGCTTTTGCCGCTGGTGCACAGAACATTTGCCGCCCTCAGTGTTGATCCTGGGCGCTGTGGTGTCATTGTACCTGCAGTGTCATCTCCTAATCTATAATGCTGGAGGGCGATTTGTGAATGTGCTGATGCAATCCCCCAGCTCTCTCTGTATCATAAGACAATTACTCATTGTAGACCTGGGCAATAGGTGGCTTGTGTTATATTGTTTTCATATTGAAGCCATTGTAAACATTGACACCGAGCTGCTTCAGGAGAGACTAATCCGTGGCTGAGGAACCGGTGGCTAGCAGTCCTGTATTCTCCCAGGCCCCGTCCTTGGTGGCCAGTGGCTTCCTTGCCCTGTATGTGTCGTGTGTGTTGGTCTCTGGTTGTGTCGCTGTTTGGCTGAAGGGATTATAGTCTCTCATTACATTGTAAACAAGTAGACTCTGAGCCACGTTACAGGCGTCTTTACACCCTGGGCAATGAAATGTATAGAAGTCACACAAGTCAGTGGAGCTTAGTAATAAGGGCTGAGGGGCCTGAGCTTTTGGCTCTGGGGCAGCGCAATGCCCCTTGTTATAGATACACCGGGCGGGTGGTGGTATTGCACAAGAGCCGAATGATTCCGTTCCCTTCTCTGGTTCAGTCATTATTCATCACAGATGATGTGGGACTGACTGAGCCGTCCAGGGCTCTCAGGAACATGCTTTGTGTGTCTACAGAGATACTATTGTATGGAATAATGATACGCATTCAGCTCCAGCCGCTCTGTGTTTCTCTTCCCCGTTGACTGTTTCTAGTACATTGCAACCTTTGCTTTATCCACCTGATAGTTGGGTTGGCTATAAGTGTCTATGGGTTAAATAAACTGTGTCAACACTGTCTGGATTTTATGATGCATGTTTGCAGTCTTCAGTATTCCTTTGAGTTCCTCTCTTCAATGCCTCTGAGCTGCAGTCTCCACACCTCCAGTCCTCAGTCCAGGCTCTATCCTCTGCCCGGTCTGCTTGAAGACCCCACATCGTCAGCCACCTCCTGAGATTGCCTTTGGCCGTGGAGCAGACCTGGAGCTATGTGACTGCCAGCTGCTAATCACTGACTCCCGTGCAATGGGAGGAAGCTCGGCGAGGACTCTTATTGTGAAGAGCAGACAGTGCCGTGCAGTTGCCTTTTGTTGGGTCTGATCAGCCGACATTTTTTCCTGGGAGGGTGCAGGGGCTGCCCTGCCAATCACAGCACTGCTAATGGTGGCCTGGTGGACTGCATGCAGAGGGGTAGACTGAAGGTATTGCTCTGTGGAAGAAAGTTGCAGGGAGCAGGTTTCCTGGATGGCTGAGGCTTTTGTTGTTGCATGTTTACCTGGGGGGATGGGGCAAGATGGTGCAGCTTGTATGGTCATGTGTGTAGGGCAGGTTGGTATGGACACATGCAAGTCATAGTGTGGCTTCTGCAGCATGCAAATAACCCACCTAGACGAGGCTTTACAGAGTGCCTGTGCTTAGCAGTGTGTACTGAATACCAGTCTAGACATTGCTGTCTGCATTGTTCAAAGACCTGCAGGAATAAAGCTTTTCATGTCCAAGATCACTGATCCCTGCAAAGGCTCTATGGACCTGGGAGCTACAGCTCAGTAAAGCCATTGCCAGGCCTGGCCCTGCCAGTGATGGGTAAGACTCCATTTGCATTTCATTGTTATTATCACAGCTGAAGTGCTTGTCGTGGTTGGGTTTTGCAGGTGTGAGGCCGAGGACCCCTCCTCAATACGAACCAGTGCAGTCATTCAATTGCCCTCAAGGTCCGTGGCTAATAATACGGATTGTTCTCCAATAACAATCCACTAAGAAAATGAAAATGGTTTCTGTAGTACCTCTCGCCTGGTGCTGGGAAAGGCCTCGTTTGCATTTAGTTGCTTTGCGGTGGGGCTTTGTCTTGGTGTCATTATATATATCATTACATACATATGGTAGATATGTGCTGAGCTGGGATATGTTGGATTAGCTGTCGCATCTCTAGGAGTTGTCGTAGATGGAGTGGACGAGGACGCGTGGTCTTGGATGGAGCTCTTTCTTTCAGCCTTTGTCTGTATATAATAGTGACTCCTTCAGGATCTGTAAATAGACGGATGATTGCATTATAGAAGCTGCTGGAGGCTGTGTGTTTAGAGGGAGCTTCCTGCTACGTTACATTAAGCTGTGGATGAGAATAGAAGGTTAGGTGTCCTACAAATCCCACAAGTAAACGCCATCGCTGAGCGTTCTGGAGCCTTCAGACATTGGGCCGGATCCTGAGCGACGTACGCTAGCCAGCGCGGCAGATGTTACACCATGTGACTCTGATCGTACGTACCTGCCCCGTATCAACAGCGTAACTACGAATGAAGGAGACATCCGTATGACACCCGGAATTGCGCTTCGGAGGCGCGGTGAGGCAATTAAATCGTGCAGCATGGGCGCTTAGACACTTGGGTACGTGAAGGCTTTACGTATATCAGTAGTTACGCTATGAAAAGTTAAGGTGGGTTTTGGCAAGCGTAAAACGTCCGATGTACGGAAAAGGGGAGTGGATGGTAATTACGCTTTGCGTTGTAGCGTAACTAGCCCGTAGGTCTGGCTCTACCCCATTATTTGCCAATGTCTTGACTTGGCAATAACGGATGCCCTATACTAGCCAAGACAGTCATGATAGGGAATATGTGTAAGGGGCGACTGGAGGCCAGCATTGTCTTGTGTGGTCATCATCGAGCAGGCCACAGATTGCGCTGTGTGTGCAGAGATCCCCTTTATCTCTCTATGGGGGAGTTCTGTGTTCAGTAGATGGGGGGCGCTGCGACCGATCTCCTTGCGTCTTAAAGCAATGAAGTTGTCAGGATTCCGAGTCTAAGCTCTTTCCAGGGAGGTCCTGCAGCAGGTGCTGAGCCCGGCGCTGTGACTCTGGTTATGGTGATGTCTTGCAGCGAGTGTCTGAAGGTTTTGCAATCTTCTAGTTGGTGTTAAGGGTCAGAACCATCTTGCATCTGTCTCTACACCTGCCCCTTGTGTCTGCTAGGGGACACGTTTGCAGGTAGATTTCTGGAGGCTGTGACGTGTATAAAGTGTGTGATGTCTCGTTTAGTTCAGCAGATGTTTCTAAATGGCAGGTTTGTATGTTCTTATATTCAGTATCATTGTAGAAAATGTAAAGTAAAGTAACAGTAATCAGACATTTTCTTGGCAGACGGCGTGACTGGGTGCGTGGCTGTGGTCTCTATCCCGGGTAACATACGGGCCGCTGTCCATTAAAGTTAAATTCAGGAAGAATCTTGTTTATTTACTGTGAGGTTTGTCTTTCACTCCGTGCAGAATATTTCTTAGCACCTTTATAAAACGGGTAATAACGGGAGGGAGTGAGGGCCCGGCTCACAAGCTATAGACTAACTGCGTATGAATGTCACAAGCACGGGTTTAATAAATGTTATATTTCTACGATGCCGGTGTCTGAGTCATATACCAAAAGAAAGCTCTGGATCTGTAGCCTTGCAGAAAAATACTGGCAATGTAATCGCTTGCATCGTTTCAGACTTATATACCTGCCATCTACAATGCTTTATCATGGTGGCAGCACGGTGGCTCAGGGAGTAGCATTGTGTCTCACAGCTCTGAGGTCATCAGTGTGATTCCAGGTCTAGGCCTTATCTGTGTGGAGTGTGTATGTTCTCCCTGTGTCTGTGTGGGTTTCCTTCCACATGCCAAGAAAACATGCTGGTAGGTTAATTGGCTGCTGACTAAATGAACCGTGTGTGTGTGTGTGTTAGGGACCTTAGTATGTTCTCTGTAAAGGGCTGCAGACAATTTGTGGCGCTATATAAATAATATAATAATGGTGGCTGGCGTTACACCTGTGCACCTGCTGGGGGTGACAGTCGTTTAGACTTGCTGGGTGGTCTGTAACCGGTGACCGTTATTTGCAGCGTCTATCGGCGTCTTATCAGCGTTTGCTGCCGCAGTCACTTCATTACTCACTTCTCCTCGCTTTGTTTACATCGAACATGCCAAGAGGCCGTCCCAGAGGACATGGCGGCACCCTTACTGGTCGCCCAGAGCGCGCAGATCACAGATCTCGCTGTCGAGAATATTATCACAGCCGTCGTGTAACAAAATCAGCAGATTCACCGCATGCGTTGGACTCGGCAGATGTGTGGACTGTATGGAGGGGATTAATGGCCAGTTTCAGGCTGCTGTCACAGTGTAAAGGTTTATCATGTAGTTATTTATTTTACTCTGTTACAATTTGTGCATCTAATGTAGTGTATAGAAATGACTTTATTCTGTTAATAGAGGAATTTAATTGTGACTTTTCAGTGTTATTTAAGGCTGTTTCCGCCAGGATCCCTTGCTACGCTTTATTATCTCTCTGTGGTCCAGGCGTCCTATGGCTGAACGTCTGTTGTGTTGTTACACATCCAAGTATGACCTGTGTTCTGCAGCGTCTCCCTTTATAGAGCAGGTCCCTCGCAGGCAGCATGTAGGCGATCGGTCACTTCTGTGGATTGCGGCTATTTTGGCTTCAGTCTCCTGCTAATAACTGTTGTGTTTCTTGCGTTTAAAGATTGAAATGTGAATATCGAATGCGTTTCGTCCTTTTTCTAATGCATTTTACGCTTCTGTGTTTCCACATTTCCGGGTATTAAAGTTCTGGGAATCGTTTGGGAAAATGTTCGTTATTAGTGAACGGGTTTCCGGAAGGTCATAGATATAAAGCCATGGAAAGAATTGCTTGTCTCTATTGGCGTACATGCAAAGCCGCTATGGCCCATCTCACGTTATGTCTGTCTTTTCTCTTAGTGGGTGAGTGGAAACAAAGGGGATTCACGAAAAGATCTTCTGAAAGATATCACCAACAGCAAGGAGGAAGGTAGGAGGCCGCCCTGGCCACACAGACTGTGCACGTTTCTCTTATGCTTATAATATAGAGGTGACCGGAACGTTTTCTGCATCCATGCTATGTAAGAAAGCCCTCACTGGCTCAATCGGTTGTCCTAAAAGTGCCAGCATGCTTTGTAGCCGCTAGGTCTGTGCTGGGTCACAGGGCCGACCATATTCTTTTCCCAGGTGTGCCCTTGGCAAATCCTACTGAATTCCGTTGTCCGTTTTGGCCGCCAGTTGCCGTATAAACTGAGCTCAAACAGTTGACCGATTGCAGCTAAAACGTCGGGTGTTATGTAAATAGTTCCCGGCTATAATGGCAGTGAGCCGGTGACTGCGATCGCTTTGTACGGTTATCGATCCAGTCACATGATAAACGAGCGTTGGAGCGATATCGTGTACTCTGCGACACAAAAACCCGTGATCGCATCTTTTAAACATTCCAAATGAGTCCATGAGAAAGTGTAGACGAGTGCGGTGTCTTCCCTTGCGTCACACCTTTACTCTTCCCGCAGCAGGGATTCCTTTGTAGACAGGCGGATCGTTATAAGACGGATGCACTGGCAGATCTGGGGTTTTGTGTACATGGAGCCGCTGATCAGGACTCAGATCGTAGAATAAAATCTTTCAAAGACGTCCGATCGTTTTAAAACTGCTTTGCTCTGCCCCCTGAATGACTGGAGGTACCTGAACTGCCCCCCATTGACCACATTCATTGCCGGGGTCCAGAAAACAGGCCGCATGCTGTGACTCTAGGTTTAATGACTGTGACTACAAAGCATCAATGTGTTTCTGTGATCTCGGGCCGTATTCAGATAAAGTACGCAAATATACGCACGCACGTAGCAAGGCCACACCCACCAACACACATGACCCTCCCCTCGCACGGACGGGTTTTCAGTGGCTTACGCCTCCATAGGGCACTTTTATCTCTACGTGTTTACTTACACGTGTATGTTACGTACGTGTGTAGCTATCTAACCCCGCCCACAAATGCCCATTTAAATGTCTCCCCGCCCACTTTCACGTAAAATGTAATGTCCGTCCGATGGTCCATAACGTGCTTGTGGTTGTATTCCAGTGACCGATGCCATGGCGGGGGATGAAAATCTTCCTGATCGAGTCTGCGACAGCAACGGGTCCTGCGAGAGGAGCGACGCCAAGGAGCACACGGTTTCCTCGCACGCCGCACCGGACAGCACTAAACTCCTGCATCAGGACGCTAATTACAAATCCTGCTGGGCGGCGGAGAACGGGGTGTGTGAGAGAGGAGCAGGGGACCTCCACCAGCACCCCCTGAAAATAAACAGTCCCATGCAAGCTTCTGTCATGGGAAGCAACGGCTACATCCTCAACAAATCCCTGCCCCTGACGCAGCCTTTACGGACCTCTAGCTCCTCCCCTCTCAGCGGTCACGCTGCAAAGACTCTTCCCGGATCCGCTCACAAGGCCAAGGCGCCCTCTAGTGTATATGTGCCCCCAGCCCCATCGCCCGCTCCCTCACAGGCGGGAGACCAGATCAAAGACGACAACAGCCCAAAGCCGGCAGACTCCTCTGTATCGGACTTGAAAATTCACAGAGCGCGGAAAACCTTCCCCAAGACCGGCGACAGTTCGGTAAGAGCCTGCGCCTTTCATATACCAGCAGCCATGGCGTTCATAACAGGTGGCCATGGGAAATAAATGGCGGCATACAAAATATTCCTCCCTACCTAATAGATATTGTCAGAGGGCCATGGAACTCGCGGCCTAGGTTTGGGTGGTGGGTGGACATCTTGTGGTGCAAGTGTAGACCTGGGCTGTGCGGAGTTCAGCTGCAAGGAGAGGCGACGTTCTTAGCTGAACATAAAGCTATGCGGGATGCGAGTTCTATGTGCACAAGTAAAGTGTTTCCCTGCATGGAATGATCCCCCTGTACATTGCAGTATGGTACACTTGCACCTGTATTGCGCTTACTCCCAAACTCTGAATCCGCTCATCGAGAAGATGCTACAACAAACTGGTCCGTGCCCTTCACTACGCGATAATCATCCAATCTGCCAATAATCCAAATGATTGGCTGATTATTGTGTAGTCTGCGGCAGCCTACAGCGGGGAACACACAATTCTTGTCCAATCCAGCCTACGACTATTCGGTTGGCCGTACATTGGATAAGTGTGTACACTCTCACCTCTGCTTTGCCTGATGCTGAGGTCATCCAGCGTTAAGTTTGTGGGCGAAGATTGGAAGAGTGACAGGAGCATTTCAGCTAATGCAGGTGTGAGGTTTGCTGTAACATTGGACAGTGTGTACATGGATTGGGTGTTGTATCTGTGTAACATTGGACAGTGTGTACATGGATTGGGTGCTGTATCTGTGTAACATTGGACAGTGTGTACATGGATTGGGTGCTGTATCTGTGTAACATTGGACAGTGTGTACATGGATTGCGTGTTGTATCTGCTGTAACATTGGACAGTGTGTACATGGATTGCGTGTTGTATCTGCTGTAACATTGGACAGTGTGTACATGGATTGCGTGTTGTATCTGCTGTAACATTGGACAGTGTGTACATGGATTGCGTGTTGTATCTGCTGTAACATTGGACAGTGTGTACATGGATTGCGTGTTGTATCTGCTGTAACATTGGACAGTGTGTACATGGATTGGGTGCTGTATCTGTGTAACATTGGACAGTGTGTACATGGATTGCGTGTTGTATCTGCTGTAACATTGGACAGTGTGTACATGGATTGCGTGTTGTATCTGCTGTAACATTGGACAGTGTGTACATGGATTGCGTGTTGTATCTGCTGTAACATTGGACAGTGTGTACATGGATTGCGTGTTGTATCTGCTGTAACATTGGACAGTGTGTACATGGATTGCGTGTTGTATCTGCTGTAACATTGGACAGTGTGTACATGGATTGGGTGTTGTATCTGTGTAACATTGGACAGTGTGTACATGGAATGGGTG
>WWET01004620.1:6318-20663 GCA_011038615.1 Limnodynastes dumerilii | reverse complement strand
AAGGTTAGGCTGCTGCACAAGGATGGTTAGGGTTTGGCTGCGGCATGAGAATGGTTAAGGTTAGGGTTAAGTTAAGGTTAGGTTGTGGGTGTTTAGGGTTAATGTAAATTTACCTGTAGAGTTTGGAGTCTTCGTACAGACAGTCGTGGGAGCGATGTCGTCTCGCTGGACGCTGCTGCAAAATAACGGCCCTCAGCGCTTCCGCAAAATGGAGAGGGGAGGGTTAAGGTTAGGCTGCTGCACAAGGATGGTTAGGGTTTGGCTGCGGCATGAGAATGGTTAAGGTTAGGCGATGGTTAAGGTTAGGTTGTGGGTGTTTAGGGTTAATGTAAATTTACCTGTAGAGTTTGGAGTCTTCGTACAGACAGTCGTGGGAGCGATGTCGTCTCGCTGGACGCTGCTGCAAAATAACGGCCCTCAGCGCTTCACTGCCGCAAAATGATCTGTAGACAAACAGGTCGGAGCAGCAAACGACACCAAATAAACACAGGAATGGCGGCAGTGCGTAGTGTGCAAGGTGTGACCGGTCTGATGCGCTGTGTATGGTAATAGAGGATATCTGTTATCCGGGAGACTGCTGTTGTATTATAGCTAGGGGTCTGTTATAATATCCGCAGCACCACGGATCATGCAGCGTTTCCTATGTGGATCTGCATTCCTTCTGTACCTCCCTCGGGGGACTATTTGCCAGGGCCCGGGTATAATAATAATTGCCCCCAGCCAGTACTAGACTAACGCAAGTCACTAACATCGGCCGTTTCTCTTGTCTTGTAGCCTGTGCGCAAAGAGCCCAACGAGCTGCCCGAGGAAACCAAGGAAGACGGTTCCCCCCATAACGGCTTGGAAGGCGGGAAGCAGCCGCCGGCGTCTCAGCCCACCCCGCTACAAGAGCTCCTACCTCAGGGTCAGAGCGGAATCACCCTGGCGAAGCCTCAGTCAGGTAACAGCGGTGATTGCCCTCAGCAGATCAGTGCTCTCCATCTTTGTCACACTCAGCCGCAGAATGTTCAGTGCATCCGTGGATCGACACAGATGTGTGCGGGTGACCTCCTGTCGGCCATGTTGCTCTCTTTCTCTGATATCAGTGCATGTGACAGCGATACTAATGGCTTAGAGTATTATCCGGCCATGACGAGCTTGACCTGTGCGTTGAGCAGCGGGAACCTCGGTGGTAGCTGACGTGTCCCTGTGTGCTCTGGATAAGAGATGGGATCAGCCTGTATGGACCTGCTGTAGCCCCGAGGAGCACTTATACCCTGTCTGCAGACAAGAAAATCTCTGTCCCATATCAGTGCTTCATGCACATTATTCTGTCCCTCTGACTAGCAACGAGCACACAACCTCACAGCATTAACGCTGAGGGAGCGCGGCTAGCGCTAAGTGCACAGCATAATATCAGCCGTATCACTTCACACATGGCTGGAGAAAATATGTTTGATCGGGGGGTGCGCTGCTGTGCCTGAGCGTTGCAGTCTCCTCTGCTTCCTTGCTTAGGGTCGGGATCATTGTAGGGCATTACAATATTCTATAGAACGATGGGAAAGCGCCGATCCGTGAATCTGTAAAATGCCGGCTGGTTCAGAACATCGGCCAGGCAAAGCACATCCCCGCGTCATAGCCACGGCTTGCCGTCTCCTGATTGCATCATAGGGAGCGGCGTATGATAATGGTCCGGTAAGGAGCAGGCACAAAGATGGCGTCCGTGCTAATCCAGCGTTACGCTGCGGATCTTCTCTCCGGACCGTCAGATCAGACCGATCAGCGCTTAGATGGCGGAGTATCTTGGCAGCATCCGGTTCTTGTAGCGTTTGTCGCGCCGGAGATGGGGCTTATCCGCTCTCTGCATATCAGCGGGAGGCGTCGCCTGTCTGTAGTATCCATGTTTGATTTGTGTCTTCGGCTTATAATCCGATGTTCTCCCCTCTCTGTGCTCCAGCTATCGCGGGGTCTCGTAGGAAGAAGCGGAGGATGGGGACGTACAGCTTGGTGCCCAAGAAAAAGACCAAAGTGTTGAAGCAGAGAACTGTCCTGGAGATGTTCAAAAACTTCAGCCAGTCCTCCTCCAGCCCCAAGGTTCGGCCGTCGCCTCTCCCTTCTGCCCCCCTCTTTTCCCCCTCGTGTCTGGAGGTTCCTCCCTGCACTCACCTCCTGTCTCCTATTAATGGCAGAGCGAGAAGGGTTCAGAAAGCCCCCACGTAAACGGAGAAAACGTGGAGATGGACTCTGAGGAAGAGTACTCCGAGGAACCGGATGAAGAGGACTATCATAGCGGAGAGCCAAGCAGCTCCGAAAACCAGGAGGGGAACAGCGCATCCAATGAGGCCACGACAGAAGCCGACATCACAAAGAAGGTGACACTCTCTCTCTCCTCAGGATCTCCCAAAATAAAGAGCTAAAACATAACCCCAGAATTCCAATTCTTTACATAGAAAGTGACGGCAGATAAGAGCCACATGGCTCATCCACTGTTTTAATATGTGGCTATATAGAACCTAGACCCTTACTGAGTCTCATAGATTTAGGATATCCTAATATTTACCCCATGCATGTTACATTGTTCTCCTGTGTTACCCTCTACCCCTCAGATTGGAGGTTTTTCCTCTTCTCTATCACCCTTTCAGTGAAGTCATTTTTTGCTAAAACTTCCACCCTTCAGTTTATACCCATGTCCTCGTGTTCTATCATTGAATAATTCCCTGCCTTTCTCATTGCTGTGTTACATTGCTTTGTTACATTGCTTGGCTGCCTTTATATCACATTAAATAAGGACTCTGAGATCCCTCTCCTCCTCTGTAGATTCTAATATAATGCTGTTAATGATATGTTGAGCTTTTGCGTTTGTGTGTCCTGAGTCCATGATTTTTTATTTTTTGTCATTAATCTGCATTTGCTGCGCTCTTGACCATTCCGCCAGTCTCTTCGATCATCATTCGTTTTGTTGACATTGTTTGTGACTTATTAAAGTCTATGGATTGATGGTTTGTGGTTTAGTAATTGGTCTAATTGTTTCATACACAGCAGTTCCAACAGTGACATCTACTGGCTAAAAACTGACACAACACCTTCTTCTTATATGATATGTTAGTAAATGTCTTCAAATTCTAACCCCTGGGACTTTTGACACCCACATTCTCCTAATACTCTACACGATATGTTTTTGTTGTTGTGCAATGTCTGGGTGTTAATAAAGATTGTATTTTCTACAGGCCAATGACGTGGAATCAGAAGGAGACGAGGAGGCGGAGTCAATGGAGTCACAGGAGGAGGAGGATGATGGGGACGAATCTGATTTGGTTAGTATTGAATTCATAACGGCCACAATAGAGTCTCCAGTGATTTCTGGGTCTCTAAAGCCTTTACATAGAGATCCGAGTAATGATCTTAGCCTTCAGTTCTGTGCACGCGGATATTTGACTTCGTTATGGCGAAATGCGTTGTGACAGAGAGGGCGAGAGCCTGCGATGGGTCATTATGTAGATTTCTGGTCTGGGATGTGACTTGTCCCCTGCGATGAGAGGATGTGGCCTGGAAATAATGATCTTGCATGTAGAGTATGTAATGGTGCGTGGCTCTGTCCTTAATGAATTGAGGAGCACTGTGTGTCGCGGGATTGTGTCTTATGAAGCGATGTGAGCTGTATATGGCCTCTGGTTGCTCATGTCAATCAGACTGACCACATAACCAAGGTGCAATCTCCCGTCCCACGATTCCGAGGTGGCCTTTCAGGAAGGTCTATGTGACTGAAAGCAGGAAGGATCTAAGAGCTCAGAGGGCTGTTCCTGAATCTTCTCACCACTTCCTGTGACTGTGGTTGCCGTGGTAATCCTGGAGACCATTCAGAAATCATTATTGGCAGCCTGAGCAAATTGCTCTGTTTCTTGTGAAATGAATAAATTGAAAAAAAGCCGACACGCCTCCTGAACCTTTGCTGCTCCTGTAGTGTCGCTGCATACAGGCCGGTTTTATCTGAAGTCCTGTATTAGACAAGATTGTGGAGATTAATCAGCATTTTCCCTAAAGATAGTGCCTATGGCTTTACCCCCCCCCTCACCTCTCAGGGCAGATAAAGCAATTCCTTCCACTCCTAGAAGACTGTGTCACATTGTATGTAAAATGCTGCTTGCAATTATATATATCGCTCTGACCTCATACCATGCATTAAGTGACTTTGCACAGAGAAGCTCCATTAAGCTGTGATGTTGTAGCAAGATGAGTTATAATTGTGTTATCAGAACAGTGATTCATATATCGCATGTGTAAGGTGGAGATAGTCAGACCGCATGGGAATTGGTCTATATGTTGTTGTACCTACACACAGATCGTCCTCTATGTGGAGCTCTTATATACTGTTGTGTTCTGATCACATTATTGTACAATATAATATATATGTATAATATAAATAATGCAGGAGATGTTCTACATAGAGGTCAGTGAGAATCGCGTTTAGTAGACAGGCCTGGGAAGGGCGTCCTATATAGTGTGTTAATGCTGTGACCCCCTCCTTCATCCCTGTCCCCCTATAGAGCTCAGAGTCCAGCTTAAGAAAGAAGAATCAGAGGAAGGACAAAGGTCTCACCGTGAGTCAGTGGACGACCAAATCCAAGAGGAGGAAAGGACGAGGCGACGCCAAGACCAACCCGCTGCTCGGTAATCCGCGTTCTGGTGGAGGGCAGCTGGGGTGTATGTGCAGAGCCATTGTGCAGATACCGCCATCTATCAATACTGGGGCCCCGGGTGTATGTGCAGATACCGCCATCTATCAGTACTGGGGGGGCCATGGTCAGGTGATGGGGCCTCGGGGTGTATGTGCAGATACCGCCGTCTATCAGTATGGGGGGGCCCTGGTCAGGTGATGGGCCCCCGGGTGTATGTGCAGATACCGCAGTCTATCAGTATGGGGGGGCCCTAGTCAGGTGATGGGCCCCCGGGTGTATGTGCAGATACCGCAGTCTATCAGTACTGGGGGGGCCCTGGTCAGGTGATGGGCCCCCGGGTGTATGTGCAAATACCGCAGTCTATCAGTACGGTGGGGCCCTGGTCAGGTGATGGGGCCCCGGGGTGTATGTGACGCACACAGTTTCTCTCTCCGGTTTTATCTCTGTGTGACGTGGAATTTCTCGCTGTCTGTGTTGCGCGGCAGTTGCGTCTAGGCTGTTTAGCGGCGGATGTCTGTACTGATGCTGATTTCTGTGCTATATAGATGGCGTGAGCGAGGGGCAGGAGACCAGCGCACAGTATACAGAGGTGTCCCTGGAGTCGCTGGACCTGCGAGTGAAGGAGATGCTGTCACCTGAGAGTAAAGGTGAGTCCTGCGGAGATCAGCTGACCTCTGACGCCTTCACCCGTTACACCCTACAGATTACCTGAATGCATGGAACCGCATCACAAGCATGATCCATCGCCTGGCTTCATGATCAGCCCGGCTGGGTAGTGTAACCGTCTTCTGTCGACTGTCAATAAAGTTATTTCAATAGAAAAGGAAACCTTCAGCACTGCAAATGGTGGGGAACTGCAACTCCCAGCATGCTCCACATAGCATAGGCATAGCGGATACATGACAAAGCCTGATAAGACTTGTAGTTTCACAACACCTGTGGTGCTACAGTAGGGATCTGATGATTGGGGGACCAGGCGCCTGTGTGTCCTATGCATTGGAGTGCAGGGAAATGGCAGTGCACTCTGGCGCCCCCTGGTGGGCAGTGCTCACCTCGTTTGGCAGCAAGTCATTTGGCTGTGTCACGAGCGTCCGTTTCTCGTGCAGCGTGTCTTGAAATGCTCTCCTCTCACTAGAATCCTCTTCATCTGAACTCCTCACGTCCTTCCCAGGGGGGCAGATTTCAGAAAGGATGGCAATAAACTCTTCTGCTGTAGCGTTAGAATGGAGCAACATATGGCTCAGCAAAGCTAATGTATTCCTCGGGTAAGGAGAGCTGGCAGCAGACGCTTCTTTTGGGTTCTCCCAATTAGTCACAGATGTCAGCAGTTTCAGCATCCGTGCTTGTGACTTAATGCCGCTATTTAACATATCCAGCGTGGCTGTGGCCCTCGAGGGCCCAAAAAAAATGTCTGTCTTGCTGGTACTTAGACTTGTAGGCCCCTCATATCAGAAATCACGTTGCCTGCTTGGGCGGAAGCCATTGTGCGTTAATGAAAGCGGCGGATTCAGGGACTGTGTGTAATCGGTGATTCTGCAGCCGTTTCCAGGAGTCATACGGTCTCTGGCGCATTCCGATCCCTTAATCCAGTGTCCAGCAGAGAGATTCTTTGTGATGTCTCTCAAGGGCCTTTGCGGAGCACAATGGGGGCCTGCAGGTCCAACCCACTGCTGTAAATCAAAAGGTAGCACCTGATTGGGTGACCATAGGGCCAATAGCATGTTGCTTCTTGTATGTGTTTGGGGTTGGTGGATAGGCTTTGTCCAGGCCTGGTCACCCTGTGGCTTCCTAGGTGTTCCGGAACTACGAGTCCCAGCATGCTCTACCTGATACCTGGCAAAGCATGATGGGGGTTTTATAGCCTGGACTGATCGGTAAAGGTAATCGAGGTCATAGTTGTCATGATGGACATAGTGTCCCATTGAGATGCCATCTGTGGCCCCATCTTATTCCCTCTCTATTTCCGCTATGGTGCTTGTAGGACGCAATTCCCTGATGTGTTAGGCGCTTTAGTCACACGGTAACACCAGACCATGTCCGGCTCCAGGGATGGTTAGGGCCGTGCGTCAGAATACAGCCATTGTGTGTGTGTGTGTGTGTAAAATCCGCCACGTGTGGTAATCCTGCTCCCGTCCACAGGCCTTTCCAATGGGTCGGAGAACATGGAACTGGATGGTCTTCAAGGGATTCCCCTCTGCAGCTGTCGCATGGAAACGCCAAAAGAAGACGAGGTGACCGCGAAAGCAGAAGATCGCTGTATGGCCGTGGAGAGCTCGGACCGCGAGGTGAGAAATGGCCACTGGTGTCTGTCCACGTGCTGTGGGGCGAGTCACGTTACTAGTCAGTCTGTCTGGTGGCTCATTCCTTGTGTTTGCCGTCTTCCAGCTGACTCGCTGCACCAAGGAGGTGGTGAAGTATGAGCTCATGAGGCCGTCTAACAAGGTGCGGCATCTGGTGTTGTGTGAGGAGCACCGGGGGAAGATGGTGAACCACCAGTGTTGTCCCGGCTGCGGTTACTTCTGCACTGCTGTGAGTACGATGAAACCGGAGGCTGGGTCTCGGTTGTGGTCACAGGGGTCATGCTCCTAATCGCTGTCTGTTCTCCAGGGCACGTTCATGGAGTGCCAGCCGGAAACCAGCATCTCTCACCGATTTCACACAGACTGTGCCACGCTCGTCAACAACGCCAGTTACTGCCCGCACTGCGGAGAGGAGGTCGCCAAGGCCAAAGAGGTCACCATCGCCAAGGCAGACACCACCTCCAGCATGTCTGCGGTGCCCATCGAGCCCGAGAAAGAAGTGCCAACCGAGGGTCAAGCCGACACTACAACAGAGAGGTGACCTTTCCCCCATGGTTCTCCCCGGTCTCAGGGTGACCTGTATTACACAACAGACATCTTAGCCCTCGGCTCCCTCCCTGTCACGATTGTCACCTTACTCTCAGCCTGGGTCACATCACGGCTTTTTTTTCATATTTGGCATATTTTGTGTTTTTTGGATTGACGTTATTTCATGTGACATAAAGTCCCTTGCAGGACAGCCGGGGCCGTGACAGCCGGGGCACCGTTTCTGGTTAGTCAGCGACTGTCACTGAGGTGTTGTCTCTTTGTGTTTCTCTCTAGTGATTTCACAGCCCAGAAAGCAGCGGACGACTCCAAGATGGACACTAATCCGCCTCAGACCTACGACGCCTCGGACCCTCCTGGCGCGGGGAAGTATCCCGTCTCCTGTCAGGGGCCTGTGAAAGAGACTCTGGAGAGCGCCCTGCTCGCCTTGGACTCTGAGAAGTAAGAACGCCGGGTTATTACGACCCTCGTCTCGAGTCACCGACGCGCTGCAGGGATCTCACTGTACAACTGATCAGAGGAGACCAGCAAAGTGCGGACCTCTCCTCTCGCTCGTATGGAACGTCCGTGCCTTGCACCCTACCTGACACGCAGCAATGTATGCGAGTGCTTAGCCACGCCCCTTACTGTACGATTTAAATACCTCACCCCGCCCACCATTCCGTGGCAGATCACCCACCCTAGCAATGGATTACTTTGTGTCATTCGGAGTCGTTCGTAGTGTGTTCCAATGCGTTAACCGCCATGCTCACGCCTGCACAAAACACGTGTGGAGGATTTACACGTTATGAATGCGTAAATGGTCTCTCATGCGCAATTCTGGATTCCAGGCCACTTGCCTCCGAAACACACAATGGTCTGGATCCAGACTCTCGCACGCTTTCCGTACGTGCAGGAGCCTGTCCGTCCGACTGTGCACGCCCCCTCTCTCTCTGTCACGCCCCCTGTCACTTCCATCTCGCGCTTCCGCTGCTTTAACTAAAGCTTGCGGTCCACAACATCACAAGTACGTGTTACCAGGCCGCAGACTGGCTCCTCTCTGTAGGGGTATACGATTGGTGGGGAATAATCTTCTGTGTGATTTGTCGGCCGTCTAACCCGCTTCTCTCTACAGGCCCAAGAAGTTGCGCTTCCACCCCAAGCAGCTGTACTTCTCTGCCCGCCAGGGGGAGCTGCAGAAGGTGCTGATGATGCTGGGTGAGTCTCCCATCTCCTGGGTGTATATGAGTCCCCGTCTCCCACCCCCTCTGCCTCCCTCTCTCTCTGGGCAACGCAGGTTGTGAATTCCCAGAGCTGCCGACATTTCAGGCAGACGTGGGCTGATCCAGGCTGGGAAATGCTGATGTCGGCTCTATTCAGTGCTCGCTAATAAGGTCTCTGCAGCTGTACCTCAAATAAAAGAGAATTTGAGATGTGCCGGAGAATCTCTTTATGTCTGAACAGCGCCAGAGGCTGACCCGGCAGCCCATCTGGGGAGAGTCTCTCCTCTATCCGCTCTCCTCATCTCCGTACCAATCCCGCCTCCCCTCCCCCGCCATGGGACCTGCTACCAACTGCAACAGAGGCGCCAAAACCTGTCTGATTACCGAGAGCTTAACCAATTATGCCTTGTGAGGCGCAGCAGCACAGCGCCACCTGCTGGCCTTATAGTGTTATGGTTGGGTGACTGCAATCGCTTATACCTTTCATCAGGGTGTTCTTTCCACCAGCAGAAAAACAATCATTCTATTAAGTCAAATTATCCTAATATAGCAGAAGGGTTTTCTTTTAAAGAATAACATTTTAACACAAGTGTTTTTGGGTTTTTTATTTTTTTATTTTTTAAGTTGATGGCATCGATCCCAATTTCAAGATGGAGCAGCACGGCAAGAGGACGCCACTGCACGCCGCCACGGAGATGGGTTACACCGATACCTGTCACATGCTAGTTCAGGTGAATGTCCAGTTGCACGATGGCTTCTTATATTGCATGGTGTAGCGAGGGGTGAATAGAAAGCCAGAGACGGCTCTTTCTTTGCTGTCATTGAAGCCGTTCATTTGTTTCTGTTGATATTTGCATTTATTAACAATGAAAGTGCTTCTAAAGTCTCTCTCTTGGGGGGCGATGGCCTTCCATGGGAACCCTCCCCCGAGGAGCCGCATAGCACAGAGCGTAAAGGACGGGGATTGCTTCCTGGTTTTGGGACCAGGCCCCCGCTCCTAGCCGTGTGACCAAGATACGTGTCTTCCTTCCCAGGCCGGAGCAAACCTGGACAACTGCTCGGAGGACCAGCGGACACCACTGATGGAGGCGGCCGAAAACAACCACCTGGAGACCGTGAGATATCTGGTGAAGGCCGGGGCGCTGGTGGATCTGAAGGTGAGGACTCGTAGATGATTGTTCTTGTCCAGAGCTCGGTGTCGTCCCGTAATAACTCTGTCCCTCGTCCCAGGACTGCGAGGGCTCCACCTGTCTGCACCTGGCTGCTAAGAAGGGTCACTTCGAGGTGGTGAAATATCTCCTCACCAATGAGCAAATGGACGTCAACTGTCAGGTGAGACTGCTGGGCGCGCACGGGGATAGGAAAGCCCATTAGCGTTGGGCCGTAGCATACCAGGTGCCATCACTAAATACAGCTCCGGGAATTATTCCAAGCCTTGTTTTACTCCTCTTTCCACCCACGTTTTTTGTCTTTGTCACGTGTGTAATTACCGTCGCTCCAATCACTTGTACAGCGGTAGAACCCGTCAAGTGATTCCCCGTTGAGGTGGTTAGAATCGCGCCCCCAGCGTGACAATTGTTCCTCCACACGATTTCCTCTCGGAGATGTTATTATTATTCTCCTCTGTCTCTGTTACCATTGTTTCGCTCTATAAATGGTTGCGTTATGCCGCGGGGTGATGTAATGGCGAATGACGGGTCTGTGAGAACTATGGATGCCAAAACGTCTTTCTCCTGGCTGACTCCCTCATTCTCTCTCTCTAGGATGATGGTGGTTGGACCCCCATGATTTGGGCCACGGAATATAAACACGTGGAACTGGTTAAACTGTTACATTCCAGCGGCGCTGACATCAACATCCGGGATAATGTGAGTGTCTGGGGGCTCTGAGGCGTTCCGGTCTGCTCCCATGAGGTCCTTGATGACACACATGTATATATTGTTATACTGAATAACCGCTCCACATAGGGGATTATGGGGGTCTGTAAATAATATAAATGACAGCACCTTTTGCGCCAGCCTGTCACATGTTAAAAGCACAGATACATCATAATGACTGTCAAAAGATAGCAAACCAAGAACAAGGCTGTCCACGGGATCCGCACAGGACGGGCGCGACAGCTCATTCCTGAGACCCGCGTCCGAATCAGACACAGTTTGGTGCAATAATTGCAGCTTTTGTCCTGCGTTTTCCTCATCGCCTCCAATGAAACTGTATTAACACCTTGGTACTTATCACCGCGAGATACCGGAGCCCTGCTGGCCTGGGTTACTAATGATGTATCTGCCATCTTGGTGAATGCTTGTTGCCAGGGGAAATGGCTGACCAATGACTGGCTGCTATGACATATTACTGTAGTCTCAATAACCAAAGTCTGTCCGAGCAGTACAAGGGTAAGGGGGGAGCCTGAATTGCAGCTTACATCCTGGGGACCTCCATGCCCTGTGTTCTGATGAGCTCCAGGCCATGTCTTCCGCCTTCTCTGCACGGCAGATATAAGATGATGACTACCCTATAGCCCGTAGTGACCGTCTGCTCACCTGCGCCCTCTTCTGTTGACATGTGCTGAATCCTCTGTCCCCTTCTCTTTGGCACGGTTGCAGGAGGAGAACATATGCTTGCACTGGGCGGCCTTTGCCGGATCCGTCGAAATCGCCGAAACCCTTCTGGCCTCCAAGTGTGACCTGCGAGCCGTGAACATACACGGAGACTCGCCGCTCCACATCGCAGCTCGGGAGAACCGATTCGAGTGTGTCACGTAAGTGGGTCCGGGGGGACATCTGTCCCGGTAGATGGAGCCTTTGCGTGGATCATTGACCTCTCTCCGTCGTGTCTTGCTCCAGGCTCTTTCTATCTCACGGCGCGGAGGTGAGTTTGAAAAATAAAGAGGGAGAGACCCCCCTGGAATGCTGCGCCCCCAATTCCCCGGTCTGGATGGCTTTAAAGAAGAGCAGTAACGCATCGCAAAAGCCCAAACAAGAGGAGGTGGTAATGAACCGGTAGGTGGCGCTCATTCCCATGCACCTCTTCCCTTTGCGTTTCGCCGTCTAGGATTTGATGCTCATTTTTGTATGACTTGTAAAAGGGATATTTCGAGGGGCTATGAAAACATCCCGATCCCGTGCATCAATGGCGAAGACTCCGAACCTTGTCCAATCAATTACAAATACGTGTCTCAGAACTGCGTGACCTCCCCACTAAACGTGGACAGAAACATTACACATCTTCAGGTGAGGCTGCCCAGCAGCGCCCTCTAGTGTCTGAATCTCTGTATTCCATTTAACGTTCTGATGGGAAATCTATAACTATGTATATTTTTTTTCCTCCAGTACTGTGTGTGTATAGACGACTGCTCCTCCAGGAACTGTATGTGTAGCCAGCTGAGCATGAGGTGCTGGTATGATATGGTGAGTACACATCCTGCCAGTATCCAACATGGTCGCCAACGTCCTGTCGTTAGTTATAGGCGTCTACAGAGCTGCACAGTAAGAAAAACTGCTACTTTTGGGGCAATTTCTGGATTCTAAATATAAAATTATAATCTTCACGGGTATTTTGAGAGGTGCAGCATTAGTTGAGAAGCCAAAGACAGGCCTGGCCCGCTTGTGGCTCTTCAATTGTTGAGACTACAAATCCCAGCATGCTTTGATGGCACCTGGGGAGCCACCATTGGCCTAAGTAAAACAGTGCATCATGTGATCATTCAGAGCCACTTCCTGCAGAAGGATCGGGGTGCGGCCTCCACACGGGTTATAAGGGGCACATAGAGGAGTTAGAACGGCAAATATGGATGGATGTATTTATCATAGTGTAGGAAATTGGTCAAATGGAAATGCGTAATAAAGCTCAATCTGTTCTCTTCGCTTAGAGTGGACGCCTTTTGCCGGAATTCAACATGGTGGAACCGCCGCTTATTTTCGAATGTAATCATGCCTGCTCCTGCTGGCGGAACTGTCGCAACCGCGTGGTGCAGAATGGCTTAAAGTGAGTGCCCAGTGACGTCCCCCTCTGCCCTGGGTCTGGTGTAACTCCGCCCCGGGTCTTGGTGTAACTCCGCCCCGGGTCTTGGTGTAACTCCGCCCCGGGTCTGGGTGTAACTGCGCCCCGGGTCTGGGTGTAACTGCGCCCCGGGTCTGGGTGTAAGTCCGCCCCGGGTCTTGGGTATGAGTATTCCTCCCGTGTGATTACTTGTATGGGACGTTTTGGGTAAATATTGTTCTGTTTCTCTTTCTGGCAGCTTAGAGAGTGTCTTGGCTTCCGTCCCTCGCACTAGAAAGCAATCAATTCCTGTAGGGGGCTGGGATAAGTGCGGTCTCGAGAGGCCCATTTGTGATGATTACGGGCTCATTGGCGCACGCGGTTTCCGAGAAACCATCCAAACCTTCACACACCGTGTTGTGATGATGGCAGCCGCTGGAGAAGTGCTCCGTAAATGCAGCGGACGTGGGGGTGACGCGGGCGCTCTGACATTATCATGGGTGTTGGATAATCCTTGTGGCGCTTTCATCGCGTTTAACCCTTTTCTCATCTGCTTTCCAGAGTTAGATTACAACTTTACCGGACCAAGAACATGGGCTGGGGAGTGCGCACCCTGCAGGACATTCCCATGGGGACCTTTGTGTGCGAGTAAGTGACACATGGGTTGGGGGTGGCTGCCTCCTATATGGTAACAATCCTGGGGAAGATCGTGTTATTTTGTCTCCTGGTCGTGTGCGTCATTGGAGAACGAGATCCGTGCAAGGTCGGAAGAAGTCAGAGGCAGACAGGTCCTGGATAAAGGGAATCGCCCACTGGGCATGCCCAGAAAAGATCTGTGCGCTGATACGCATTATAGACAGTGGTCATCTTGCGTTCAAAGTGGCGTGCGGAGCATTGGGTCAAGACTTGTGTTTTTTGGGTCTTCTGCCCCTGCTTGGTGGCCTTTTCTGAAATGTACATATTGTGCTTCGTATGTTTACCAGCAAAATCCCGCTCAACGCTACAGCAATCTGAGTTCTCTCTAACATAAGCGCTTTAGTGGTTGTCTGAATTGGCTTCAGGTGATGGGGACGTGTCAGTCGCCCTGTATCCATTTTGTGCATTAAACCCGTCCAGAGACCGCTGCTTCCACCAGTCTTTCCGGGGAATAGCTTGTAAAATGGCTGCCTTCGTGGTCTGGGAAGTCCTATAATGCCGCACGTTTACCGTTTCTGTTACTTTGTATCCCGGCAGGTACGTAGGGGAGTTGATTTCGGACACTGAGGCCGACGTGCGTGAAGACGACACCTATTTGTTTGATCTGGACAATAAGGTGAGATTTGGGGGTTTTTTTTGTTGCTGGAGCAGGAAAGACCCCACAGATGGCGCTAGTAACTGTCCGACGGGATCCTACGCAAACAGAGGGGTTAAAATGGCCACCACTGAAGGAGCGGGGCGAATGTATGGGCGGGGGATTGTCACATGATTAGGCTCCTGGGGTTAGATGAGATTCCCCGTTGTTGTAGTGTGGGAGACGTCATGTTACATTGCGAGCGGGCTCGTTATAAGCTCATTAATCTGTATTTCAGTCTCATTAGAAGAGTTCTGTGTTCTTTCTAAGCATTTTCTGTGTCATAGAATATATGGAAGTTTATGGGGCACATTCAAGAGGCTGGAATCTAGGG
>WWET01004619.1:109219-120625 GCA_011038615.1 Limnodynastes dumerilii | reverse complement strand
CTGCCGTCACTTTCTATGTTTCTATGTAACTTGAGGACCAGGAAAATCACTCAAGACGGAATAACCTCCGTATCAAAAATGTTCCAGAAACCATTTCTAGCTCGGACCTGCACGAATATCTCGTAGGCCTGTTTAAACACTTAGTCCCAGATGCCTCTAGCGTTGACCTTCTCCTGGACCGTGCACACCGAGCTCTCCGCACCAAACCCTCATCGGGTCAGCCTCCAAGGGATATCGTCACCCAGCTTCATTACTTTTCCAGCAAGGAACGAATATTACAAGCTTCCAGGAACTCCCCTGATATTGACTTCCAGGATACCTCTCCACAAATCTTCTAAGATCTAGCCCCCTCCACTTTGAAGAAACGCAGGGACTTGGCAGATGTCACTCAAGTTCTTCATTCCAATAATATCCGGTACCGATGGGGATTTCCCTTTCAGCTCATCTTCTCTCTTTTGGGTAACACTCACTTGGTAAAGACTTTGGATTAAGGCCTCAACCTTAGCCCTACAGCAGCTTAAATGTCACTCAGTAGATATCACTCTCTTACAAGAGACTCATTTTAAAATTTCACACCCTGGACTACATGGTAAATACTTCTCCCAGGTTTTCTATGCCTCTTCTGACACAAAGCAGAGGGGTTTAAGGTAAGGGGAGAAGGCGCTCTAAAATAGGGGGAAAAAGAAGCAGCCCTATGACCCGAGGGGTACCACTAAATCCCCCCAAATATACAATAAAAGAGATAAAATGTGGTAGGGCGCTAAAGTAAGAGGGACAATATTAATAAAGCCAGAATATATGTAAATAAGAGAAATCAAAATTGATGGTATGCACAATAAATAATAAACCCAATAAATAAATAATCACTTAAAATGCACAGATATGAATAGGTTAAAAATTACGGTGATGGAAACTGGTCAAGATATACAACAAATAAAAAAATAAAAATACAATTGATATAAAAATTGATACAGTGTAATAAATAAATAAAAGATAAAATTTGGTCAATAGATGGCAGTAGAGATCTAAAAATTATAGAAGAGTGAAATAATTGAGTCCCGTATTCTTAATGATTAGAAATACAGTCTAACATGAAGTAAATAAATAAAATAAAAGTCACTTGGGGTCTAGAAGCGTTATGGTCCTTAGGATTAAGGAATTCACTGACTAATATCTTCAAGATGTACTGGATACTTCCACCAAGTTAGAGTTGCTGATGATTTTCACATGAATAACGTCTTTTAAATGTTTTTTAAGAAGTTCTCCCCTGTTCCTCTTTTCGGCCAGTGGTTTTCTCCCTCTTGGGGAGGGGATGGCAGAGTGCTCTCCCCCAACGGGGGTAGAGATGCGTGAGGGTCGAGAAAATGAAAAAAACGGGGATCAGTAAAAGTTCAACATTTATTTAACACATTCAAAATGATAAAACATATGGGGAATAGTAAAACACAAAATAAAACAGTACAGTGTAAAAAAGGCAGTGACAGGGTCGCACACCTAGATGGTAATACACCAATCCGGTCTGCAATAGATGTAAAGGTCCTGAGAAGAAGCAGACACGGGCATGTGAGGACACGAGACACTGGACAGACTGCACTAAACAACCCCTGCCCATGTCATAATTGGTGGAGATTTCAATGCCTTTCTTGACCCTACCCTTGATCGATGTGCTCCCTTTCCGGCTCAGTTGGGCTCCGTTCATCTCTCAAGACTCTCGCCTTCATGCTTACCCGATTTGATCTCTATGACTCTTGGTGGATCCTTTACCCTACTAATAAACAGTATACCCATTATTCGCCCCCCCCGCCCCCCACAACACGCACATGTATATTGATATGATTCTCATAGACCGTAATCTCACGCAGCGCCTCATCCAGGCCTCTATTACCCTGGTGGTCTGGTCTGATCACTCCATCTCTCTTACGATAGACCTATCGTATCCAAGCTTTAGAAAATCAAATTACCTCCCTAACGGCTCGTTTCCAAAGATACCCTAAGCGCAAAACCTGCATAAAGCTATTGGCTTTAAAAGGCCAGCTCTATCAGTTTCTCTCTAAAAAAGCTGCTAAAACCCTACAATGGCTCAAGCAGAAATATTATGAAAAGGGAGATAGGGCGGACTGCCTTCTAGCACAAAAACTAAGAGAAAAGCGCATTTGGAATCACATTGTAGCCATTAAATCACAGGATGGGTCCAATTCTATTCCTCCTTATATAATTTAGAACCCCATTTTTCTAGTACGCAAACCCTGGCTAATAAAGTTAAAGATTTTTTTAGGCTCCATTCATCTCCCAAAAATCTCTCTTAAACAAAAATTACTCCTTAATAAAGAGATAACTTCCCAAGAAATTCTGGACACTATTAAAGATCTCAAAAATGCTCCTGCCCCCGGTCCAGACAGTTTCACCGCCATTTACTACAAAAAATTTGCAGCGCAACTTCTCCTTATGCTCCTTTGCTTATTTAACTCCATCCTCTTGGTCGAAATTTGATCCTGCCACCATGGGGGCAGAGATTGTAGTAATCCCTAAACCGGGGAGGGATACTACCTCTTGTAGCAATTATAGATCGCTTTTGAATGTTGATCTTAAGCTCTTTGCTAAAATTTTGGCAAATCACCTAAACTTGATTGTCTCCTCACTGGTGCACCCGGACCAAGTGGGTTTTATTCCTGGTTGACAGGCGTCTGATAATACCAGGAAGGCTATAGATCTCATTCATATAGCGAAAACTCGCAGTCTCCCTGCCCTCGTGGTGGCATTGGATGCAGAAAAGGCGTTCGATAGAGTGGACTGGACTTACATGCATCAAGTGCTTTCTGCTATGGGCATGCAGGGCCCCTTTTTGAATGCCATAGCTGCTCTCTATTCTAATCCTACTGCTTCCGTCCTCGCTAATGGTTTTAAATCTCTCCCTTTTACAATTCATAATGATACTAGACAGGGCTGTTCCCTATCTCCCCTAATATTCACGCTAATGATCGAACCCGTAGCTATTAAAATCAGAGAAAACCATGATATCACTGGAATCACGGTAGGCTCTACTGACTATAAAATATCCCTTTACACTGACGATATTTTAATGACAATCACCAATCCCACTGTGTCCCTCCCCAATCTTCTCAAGGATTTAAATGATTTCGGGATCCTCTCTAATTATAAAATTAATGCCAGCAAATCTGAAATTTTGCCACTTAACCTTCCTCTTCCCCACAGTCACCAGCTGCAGCAGGCCTTTCATTTTTGCTGGCAACCTAAGCAGATTAAATACTTAGGGATTTACTTAACTTAACTTACTTAACAAGTCTTATCACTATCTTTTCGTTGCTAATTTCCCACCCCTTTTTACTACTATCAAAGCAGACCTTAAGAAATGGGACAAACAGCTTATTTCTTGGATAGGTAGGATTAATTCCCTTAAAATTAATATTCTCCCCCGCCTTTTGTACTTATTTCAAACCCTCCCCATTAAAGTTCCCTCCAAGTATTTTAAATTTCTCCGACAATTAAACTCCTCCAAATTCATCTTGTCAGCACGTAAGCCCCGTATTTGTCAGGAAACTCTGTTTAGGCCCATTGGGGAGGGAGGTCTTGGTGCTCCAAATTTTCTGGCATACTACATAGCTGCGCATCTAACTCATTGTATCTCTCTACACTCATCTATGGGCACTAGGGGTTGGGCGAACATTGAGGCCAATTTCTCTGCTACTGTTTCAGCTTCTTTCTTTCTCTGGCTTCAACCTCGCCACAGACCTACCTTAGCCTCTCTCCTCCCTGCATTAGCCTTCTCAGTTTCTATTTGGGATAAGCTTACTCGCACATACAAACTCTTAGCTCAGCTTTGGCGCCTGTACCCTTTATGGAATAATCCTCTATTTCAGCCTGGCTTTGATAGACATTCTTTTTCTCCATGGATAGCTAGTGGAATTCGCCACTTTTCAGACCTGTCCCCTCTCCGTTTCTTCCCCTCATTTGCGGATCTTCAGACCAGACTCCACCTCCCACACACCTGCTTTTTCCAATACCTTCAGTTGAGGCATTTTTATAACTCTCTTGTCCCACCTCAATTTTATACCTCAGACTCCTCCACTCTAGAAACGCTATGCGCTCTACGGTCTCCCCCGACTAAACTTATTTCGACTCTCTATCGATTATTCCTCTGGCACAATCGCCCTGCAAAGGATTCCCATGAGCTTCAATGGGAGCGAGATCTTGGAGAGACACTTGACAAGGAATACTGGGCTTCCATTAGAGAAAACTTAGCTAAAACCTCTATATGTGTGCAGATCAGTGAAAACAAAATGTATTATCGCTGGTACTTAACCCCTAAAAGGCTTAGTTTAATCTATCCATCTATTTCTTCATTATGCTGGCGTTGCTGTGGCGAGGAAGGCACCCTGTCTCATATCTGGTGGTCCTGCTCGAAGATTGCTGCCCTGTGGAAAGAGGTACACTGTCTGATTACCTCAGTAACAGGCGTTTCTCTACCACCTTCATCTACCTTTTCCCTGTCCCCCCGTAGTATCCCGAATGTATCTAAGAGTATTTAACTCTTAATAAAACATATTTTAAACGCTACTAAGTGCCAAAAAGTGACACATTGGAAGCAGCTGTACCCTCCCTCCCTTTCATCTATCATTAAGGAAGTATGGCACATATACAACGTGGAATATATCTCTAGTATCCTCCATAACTGTTCTAAACGCTTCTCTGGGGTATGGTCCTGCTGGCTTGCTCACTTTCAGATTAATTCGGTTCTCCATGATTAACCGTTGACTTCACTTTCTTACCCCTATGTTATGGTAGCTCTTGACTTCTCCAAACTCCCTCCTACTCCTCTTTTCCTGTCTTTCCCTTATCTTTCCCTTATTCTTTATCTCCTTACTCCTTGTCTTGGGGTTTAACTATTTAACATGTTGTACTTTATTAAAAATGTGCCTGATAAGTAATGTCTACCTCTCGTTGGTGGACATGTTCTTTGTTTAACTGGCTTATGTTTGGCATTTTATGTATTTGCTTACAATACCATGTTTTCCCAATTTTTCTCTATTCTGTGCCCCTACTCCCCTTAAAAATTTGAAAAATTCAATAAAACATATAAAAAAAAAAAAAAGAAAAGAAATATACATACATTTAATCGGAACGAATATCTCTGTATGGGGACACAAGCAACAAATGGAAAGGGGCTGCTCTGGCTATTTTAAATAAGACTTTACTAATTGGACTCATTTGTACACCCTTTTGGAGATCGATTGAGACTTTTTAGCATATTATTTATTTATATATTCTTTGATTACACTATTCATTTAATGTTATATATTGATGTTAGGACGCGGCGGTGATCTCCTAAGCCATGCACGCGTCTCCTGCGCTCACCGCCCTCCTCCCTTTGCTGGCATCGGGGCTGGTTGCTTAGCAGCATCGTCGCTGCGTAAGGACACTGGTGCATGCTGGCTGAGCGTTCCTAAGGAGGCTGGTCTCTGTCCTGGCTTCCTATTGGCGCTAGCTGTGTACTTCTGTCCCTCCAGCCTGAGCCTTGGTGCGGATTATAGCGATACCTCCCTTCCTGTTGTCCTCCTCTCCATTGTACCTTGTCTTCTGTCCCTAGCCATTGTTCCTTCCTTGCCTTGTCTGCCTGTTGTTCCTTGCCTCATTGTTTATTGCATTGATTCAGTGCATGGCACTGATCCTTGAACCCTGCATTGTTTTTTGTGTTTTAGTACTTACCGTGCACCCTGCTTTGTTTTGTGCATTGCACTCCCCTTGAACTTTGCATTGTTTGGTGCATAGCACCTAATTACCCTTGTACATTGCATGTAATTGCTTGGTGCATAGCACCTATTTCTCCTTGTACACTGCATATAATTGTTTGGTGCATAGCACCTATTTACCCTTGTTCATTGCTATAATTGCTTGGTGCATAGTACCTAATTTCCCTTGTACACTACATATATATTGTTTAGTGTTTAGCACCACACCCTTGCTATAGGTGTGAATTTCCCATCCTTCCAGTTACTCTCCCACATAGTGCAGTTCACACCGAAATTATAGTCGTACACTGCACAGTCTCCTCTGTACTGCTATATCTTGGTCTATCCTCATCTTTTCTCTTATAGTGGCCTTTTTCGTCTATTACCAACCCTCAGAACCTAACAATCGACCAACTTACCACTATTTTAAGTCCTGCCATTCTTATCCAATTTTATGTATCCATTGTTGTATCCATTTATCAATTTGGTTTAACTTGACTTATTTATCCATTTGATCCATTCTACATGTCTACCTCCGCCCAATTAGTTTTTTGTAACAATTGTTTTTTATGATAATTTTGTTTTTATTAATACCCTCTTTTTGCACTATATCTGGATTTTTATCCATCAATAGATTTTACCATTATTTATTTATTTATTAAAAGTCCTGAATGCATGTATATTTCTTGACCATTTTTTAGACTAATTTATATTGCAATCACAGCGCTTTTTTATCCTCCTATTTATCCTTTCTCACTGTGCTTATCTGGGGGTTTAGTAGATTACCCCTCAGGAGTGTAAAATTGCTGCAGTGTTAGCCCTAACTTTCCCACTCCACATATTTCTTATTCTTATTCATAATTTGTGTGGGATCTCTAAGCACGGGAAAAAATTACGTGCACATGCAATAGCACGTATTTGCTGGCTTTTTCATCTTATGATTCTGCTTGAAAGTAAATAAGTTTTTATTTATATTTCTATGCGGGCACAATGTATGTTTAATAAATAAAATGTGATTCAAATCACTAAAAGATATGTTTTGTTCACAGAAGGTTTTAGTCAGCTGTAAGCCGCAAATCATGGTCAGAATGTTATATTGTTGTCATGTTTAGATTCTATGTGAAGCTTATGTATTGCTGATAAAAAATTCTATTCTTAAATGATTTCATAAAGAAATAGTAAGTTATGAACGTAAATAGATTTAACATAAAGTTGAATGGTAAATAGATGTGAACAGTTAATGGTGGAAAAAATGCTGCCAAATAAAAATCTTCATCCCCTTCTGAGGAACAGAAGGATTTGAATTGACCTATAAATCAGTGAGTAACAAAAAAGCCTTAACCTGTTGACCAGTCCTGATGATAGAGACATCCTGCAAAGTTCCTACATCATCACCTTTTTATCTAAGTGTATAAATTGAGTCGTCTGAGGGTTGGACCTCAGAGCTTTTGTAGTGAAGTTCATGTTAGTGCTAACTTGTGCTGGCTGTTGATGTGCCTAGAACTTTTGGATAACCCTTTCCCACTCGGAATAAATCTTTTGTGGGTTGGACCGCATTTGCGATCAGACTGGACTGCGATTATTTCAGGTGTGTGCATTTCTGAATTCCATATGAACTCTACAGTTTTGAGGCTCAGGAGTGGAGATCTTATCCCTGCACACGCAGGATTCGGTCTTCTAAGAAAGGGTGAATACAATTGAGTGAGTGAATTTGTATTCCATTCTGGTGTTTCCATAGGTACTTTTCAAACTACCGTTGCAATCGCCTTGAAGCGAAGACGTGTATTTACCCTAATGTTGCCATATTTACCAAATACATTTATTCTGCTTTGGGTTTCGTGTTAAGGGAGACTATAAAACTGCCCCATATTTTGAAAGTCCTCTAGTGGATGTGTTTTAAGTTATTGCTTCTAGTGTATCTGGTGAAATTTTTCCAGAAGCTAGGTCAACAAGGTGGTTGAGAGTCAATTTCCTGTAGTGCCAATCCAGCTGTCATATTAGTACAAATTCCTTCAACATCTACCTATTTTAAGGCTTTAAGGACGGCATGTGAGCTGGCAGAGAGAAAAGCTGACAATATAAACGCAGACTTGAGTTATGCTTTCGGAGTGGTACATGATTTTGGAGCCCTGTGGCGACTCTTAATGGTCATACTACTGCCCACACAAGTTGCAGTTATCAAATGTAAGGCCTATACAATTGAGAAAAATAAAGTTTCCCTAGGAAACCGGAGAGCAGTTAAAGCTGGTAAGAAAGCTGCAGCGTCATCACCATCAGAAAATCTAGAAATGATAGTATTTGAGACTCTTACCACGCAGAGATTAATCGAAATGCAGATTTGTGTTCCCCAAAGGAAAAGGCTGTCTGGAAGGTGAAAGGATGCGAAAAAGCCCACAGGTCTCTGGAAAGATGGACAAGGTAAGCTAGTCACTCCCAAAGCATATCTGCTAGCCCTAGCTGAAGCAGCACACAGTTTGACTCATTTAGGGAAGGAAGGTATGAGTAGACTGGTGAGAGCTTACTGGTGTTTACCGTGATTCTCTGGAATGGCAATTAGGAAGGATAGATCATATCTTATACGCCTGAAGAAAAATGTTGGTAAGACCATTCCATTAGAACCATCTTATATGCCACCAACAGAGGGTCCTTTCCAGGTAATACAAATCGACTTTTTACAGCTATAACAATGCAGAAATTTGAAGTATGTGCTAGTATATGTTGATTTATTTCCACATTGGGTTGAAGCTTACCGAGCCACAACTAATACTGTTGCTTTTACTTCCTAGAAGTTAGCCCAGGAGTTTGTAGATTTGGCATCCCAAAAGTGATTGAAAGTGACCAAGTTACCCACTTTACTGGAGAGGTATTTAAAAGCATGTGCCAACTTAGGGATATTACAAGCAAATTACATAACCCTTATCACCCACAGGCCAATGGGAAAGTAAAAAGGTTTAATGGCATTATAAAAAACAAACACAGTAAAGTGATGGCTGAAACTGGGTTAGCTTTGCCTGAGGCATTATCACTGGTCCTACATAGTCTTAGAATCACCCCCAGATCTCCACTTCATCTGTCACCATATGAGATTCTGTTAGGATGCCAACCCCATGTCATGATAGATCCCCAGGAAGATTTGAAATGCAATAATGAAGGGACTGTCTGGTATCTCATACAAATGATTCCACAGCTTAAGAAACAGCAGAAAAGCATAAAGCTAATATGCCACAAACAAATTGTCATGACATTGAAGCTGATGAATTTGTGATGATTAGAAACTTTTTGCATTATGGTTGTCTAATTGACATGCAGGAAGGACCATACCAAGTGCTACTGACTAGCACCATATCCATTAGGGTCGCTGAGAGGGTTATCTGAGTCCATTCATCTCAATGTAAGAGAGCCATCAATCCAAAAGGGGTTCGAGATGAGGAGAAAGTCGAAACAATTGCCCCAACTCTTGAGTGCCTATTCCTGGGAGATAAAGTCGTGACTAACTGAACCAAAGAGAACTAAGATCATCCTACCAAGATGCATTCTGTTTTTTATGTGATAACATCTTTTTTCCTTTTTAGCCTGTTCTGTTCTGTATATGGTGAAAGGGTGGAGGAGATTGGGTCTGATATCGAAGTGGAGAATAAGTATCAAGCTGATGGTATCACAGAACCCTGAGTTATGCCTAAAGCCTTAGTTTCTGGGAATAGAAAGCGCTCTGCTCATCCTGATGAGGGATTATCGTCTAAAGAATATTACATATGTAAGACTTGTGTTACTATCTTAGAGGAAAATTGTATTCGACAATGCCAGTCTAAAAATAACCCAAAGTTTGATGGATGCCCCTTAGATCATTATTGTCACGGTCTGCGGCGGCAAACGCCGCACTTACCTGACCACAAGCCATCTATCAGCTGCTTCCCCACGATGTACTACTCTCCAGCCCTCCAGAGGTTCATACAAAAGTCTCCATTAAAGCATGTTGCTTATGTCTGGGATTAGACATCTGCTCAACTATCCTCTTCTGCATGGGCGTCGCCATCTTGCCTCCTGTCAGGTGATTCCCAGCAGCCACTCAGATGCTCCTCTGCGCACACATGATTCCTCCAGCCAATCTGTGCACTGGGCGGGCTATTTAAACTCTGTGCACAGTCCATGCTGTGCTCAGATCAACTTGGTCTTCTAGGAACTACTCGTTTATTCTAGGTGTCTGGCTGTCTTGATATTGCCTTCTGATTCTGTCTGCTGATCCTGGTGCTCCTGCAATCCTGACCTGTCTGCCTTGCATTGCTACACCACTGGTCCCAGCAGTACCTGGATCTGTGCTCCTGCAACCCTGATCTGTCCGCCTTGCATTGCTGCACCACTGGTCCCAGCAGTGCCTGGATCTCTATTCCTGCAACCCTGACCTGTCTGCCTTGCATTGCTGCACCACTAGTCCCAGCAGTGCCTGGATCTCTGCTCCTGCAACCCTGACCTGTCTGCCTTTCATTGCTGCACCACTGATCCCGGCAGTGCCTAGTATCTGGTTCAAGTCGCTGTTGCTATACAGTTTTACCTGCCTACTACATTCAAGTCAAGCCTGCCTAGTATCTGGTTTAAGTCGCTGTTGCTATACAGTTTTACATGCCTGCTACATTCAAGTCAAGCCTGATTAATATCTGGTTGAAGCCGCTGTTGCTATACAAGTTTACCTGCCTGCTACATTCAAGTCAAGCCTGCCTAGCATCAAGTTCAAGCCTACTGTTGCTATACAGTTTAGCCTACTGTTGCTACCCAGTCAAACCTGCCTAGCATCAAGTTCAAGCCTACTGTTGCTATACAGTTTAGCCTGCTGTTGCTACCCAGTCAAACCTGCCTAGCATCAAGTTCAAGTCTACTGTTGCCATACAGCTTAGCCTGCCGTTGCTACCCAGTCAAGCCTGCCATTGCTATCCAGTCAAGCCTACTGTTGCTATACAGTCCTGGTCCTGTCTGCACTCCAGTCCTGGTCCTGTCTGCACTCCAGTCCTGGTCCTGTCTGCACTCCATAAGTACCATAAACAATAATTTTATCCATGCACTGGCAGAGTTAATAGATAATATCACAGACATGTATGATGACACGTTTCTTTATTCAGGTTTAGAATTACAAGCATATAAAAAGGAATTGGTACAGCATAGTAGTGGTGTTAAATTATCTTACTGGTGTTACAGGAGGGTATTGTGTCACATTAGCCAAACAGTTTGGAGTTAAATGTTGAACCTTCATTACTAGACATAGGATTACATGCATTTGCATATGCAAATGCATAAAACACTATTTTTATAGCGTTATTGCATATTTTAGTACTTTTTCATTGACAGTGCTTATTTCAGTAGTTAGATGTGTTAGGCGTGTTGTTTATGCGGGAACGGTGGCAGGCCGCAGCCAGTGACATGCGCCTCACACGCACTCGGCAAGTGCACTGAACCCGATCTGCTGGCTCGCACTAGGTGAAAGCGTTGGCGGGATGCGGCGCACGTGGGGGGAAGGGAGTAAGCAATTCGATTGTTTGTCATTCAATTGCTCGCTGTGTTTGTTAACCTACGAAAATTTTATTTTTGTTGAAATAATGCCGCCAGTTAAAAAAAATACCCAGACTTTAATGGAATCTTGGATAAAAAATTACCCAGGCCAATTTACGAC
>WWET01004619.1:98062-109137 GCA_011038615.1 Limnodynastes dumerilii | reverse complement strand
ACCCAGGCCAATTTACCACTGATGGCACTGTGATATTCTGCAAGGTTTGTGACAAGCGAATACCTTCATCAAAAAAATACCAGATCGATCAACATGTGAGTACTGCTTCCCATATATTGTGAAAATAAACGTTAATTCTAATAGTAAATAGTATTTTGATTGTGCATATTTCGCCCTTTTTTAGTGCATATTTGCATGCATGTTTTGGCATTTTGATAGTGCAAATAATCCTATGTCTATTCATTACTAATACCACTGATGATCCACATGAAGTTATAGACCATAAAATGGATGAAATGCTTCAATTAAAATGGGAATTTCAGAGGTCGCATAATTTATCTTTGTCCACTGTGGGAGAGGAAGTAGCAGGTTGGGTGCCACGCTTGAACCCGGTAAACTGGTTCTCATGGTTTGGTGAGTGGGTAAAGGCACTAGCAACAGCAATACTTAAACTCCTTGGCCCAGATTTACTAAGCTATGGGTTTGGAAAAGTGGAGATGTTTCCTATAGCAACCAATCAGATTTTAGCTGATGCTCTATAGTATGTAAAAAGAAAGTGAGAGCTAGAATCTGATTGGTTGTCTTGTTAATAAGTGTTGTTATGTAAAATCAAGATTATACAGTTTGTTCAGTTGCACTGCCTTCTGGATGGGAGAGAAGGGAGGAGAGGGGGGAAGGGGGAAAAAATGGACACACTGGGGAGCTGCTGAAAGTAAAAATAAGGTCTGCCCTAACCTTAAACTGGGGTTTTGGGGAACCCGTGTAGGATCAATAGAAATGATTAGTACCCTGCCCCACAATTGAACTTTATAAATAACCTCTACACAGTGCCTTTCACAAACACTCTATGCTCCTAAGAAAGATACCCTGAGGAAACACCCACATAGAGGGGTGAAACACGTAGGTTAATTTTCAGAGATCTCTGAACTTTATTCTTAAGGAGTTTGGACTGTTACTGCAAGAACTGGAGTTTTCTCATAGATCCGTTACTGGCAGGAGGCTAAGTTTGCTGGAGTACAGCAGTACACAGAGCGGCTGCAAAGGAGACGCGTCCGCCCTAGCCATCGGGAACTGTTGCTACAGACATGGAGCCTGTAAACACATCAAGAGAGAGGACGTAACTAGTCACCTGGGCAACCCACGTACACAGAGCAGCTGCAGAACAGCTGATGCGCGCTCTGGTCAAAGGGAGAATTCCTCACGGCTATACACCGCATCCGGACAAGCGCTGAGGATAGCGCTGTTTCTATACAGTCGTGGAGGAGAGGACAATGCCGAAAAGGTAGTTACCACTGGTATTCCTTCTTCCCTCGTATTCCATGCAGCTAGTTGCCTAAGGGCTGTCTTTTGACTATTTAATCTGCTAAAGAGGACTAATTAAGTTGGGTTGACTGGTCCATTTTGAAGGACATTATACTGTGCCACTATAAAAGGACATTTGATGGTATTATACCATAAAGCAAACGATACTGTGTTTACATGTAAGGACATTCAAAAGTATTATTGTGGACAATATACCTACTGTTGACTACCATTTGGCTACTCCTATTGTCTTATAAGGACTGTGCATATTAGGAAAGGTTCATCTTTGCATGTTAAGGTTACTCCTATTGTCTTATAAGGACTGTGCATATTAAGAAAACCTTTGCTATACAGCATTTTGGACGGCAATCCATGTATGGTTTATGATTCAACTTTTAAGAACAGTTTGTTTTGTTTTAATGTGAGGGACTGTGTAAAATTGTAAAAAGCTACATAATATGATAGCACTTAAAAAAAAAAACATATGTAAAATGACAATACTGATAATATGGTTGTATTACGGTTGTTGTGCATAAGCACCAGGGCCGGCGTGACCCGCTCCACAGGGGGTGTGGTGCATTCCAGCGCCATGCTGGATAGGCGCCGGTCATCCCCCCCCGCTATGGATACTGCAGCGCTCATACAGGATGTTCCTGTGTGAGCTGCCGCAGTAGTTACATAGAGCACTGATCTATGTAACTGCTGCAGGAGCTCATACAGGAACTTCCTGTATGCAGCACGGGTTGCGCCAGCCCTGGCCGTACAATCCTCCCACCCTTTCTATCCCTGCCGCAGGGAGAAGGGAGCTGCGCGAACTGTATGCCGCAGAGGAGGAAGACAAGGTAAATAAAAAGGGAAGAGGCTGGAGAAACATGTGGGGAACACTGCGGGGGGCTGGAGAAACATGGTAGGTAATACTCAGTGGGGCTGGAAGCACATAATGGGGAATGCTAAGGGGACTGGAGGCACATAATGGGGAATACTGCAGGGAGCTGGAGAAACATAAGGGGAAATACTGCGGGGGGCTAGAGGAACATAAGGGGGAATACTGAGGAGGGCTGGAGGAACATAATGGGGAAATACTGAGGGGGGCAGGAGGCACATAATGGGGAATACTGAGGGGGGCTGGAGGCACATCATGGGGAATACTGAGGATGATGGGGAGTACTGAGTGGGGGTTGGAGGCACATGATGGGCAATACTGAGGGGGGCTGGAGGCACATGATGGGCAATACTGAGGGGGGGCTGGATGCACATGATAGGGAATATTGAGGGGGGCTTGAGGCACATGATAGGGAATTCTGAGGGGAGCTGGAGGCACATGATGGGGAATACTGAAAGGGCTTTAGAGACATGAAGGGGTAATTGGGGGGCTGGAAGACATGATGGGGATACTGAGGGGCTGCAGAGACATGATTGGGAAATTAGGGGGCTGCAGAGACATGATGCGGATACTGAGGGGCTGCAGAACTGAGGGGGATGGCACATGATGGGAAATACTGAGAGGGGTCTGGAGGCACAACATTATGGGGAATACTGAGGGGGGCTAGAGGCACATGATGAGAAATACTGAGGGCACTGGAGGCACATGATGGGAGATACTGAGGGGGGCTGGAGGCACATGATGGGGATACTGGGGGGCTACAGAGATATGATGGGGATACTTGGGGGCTACAGAGATATGATGGGGAATACTGGGGGCTGCAGAGATATGATGAGGATACTGGGAGACTTGAGACACATAATGGGGAAAGATTGGATGAATATATACACTGCACACACAAACTGGATAACGAAGTGCTTACAAGGCTGTGCTTCTATTGTATTAGGGTTACAAATGTTTTCTGTTTTCTTTTTGAGGCCTTTTTTAACTGCATTTTGGTCACAAAAATGTATAGTGGTCGGAAGGAAGTAGTCGGTATTGTATGGTGGCCTGTATGGTATAGCGGTCACTAGGTTAATGTCTGTAAGGTATGTGTCCCTAAGATATATAGGGGCTGATTCAGAGATGCGATTGCGAAAAAATCGCAAATATACGCACCTTTGCTAAGATCTGCTTCCATTCTAGCCCACTGCATAAACAGACACTCCCCTTGCAAACAGCGGTGGATCTTAAACTTAGACCACCATTGACTTGCCTTAACTATACGCTGTCATTTGGGATCTTAAGTGACGTGGGAGCGTTCATTTAAGATCCTAAGTGTCTGCCCTTAAGATCCTAAGTGTCAGTCCTCGCCCACTTTCCCTCATTTCCCTGCCTCCCCCCGCCCATTTCCATGCAAATCCTTGAGATCTTAAAGATTCGCAGCACTTAAGATCTTAAGTTTTGCGTGCGATTCAAACCTACGCTCTTAGCGAACTTATGCTCCTAACCGCTACGTAAACGGCGTTGCACTATTACTACGCATGCGCAGTTTTTTGCGCAGAATTTTCTAGGATCTTAAATATACGCACCTAAGTGCCGTGGAAATCGCATCTCTGAATCAGCCCCAAAGTCTGTATTGTGTTGCTGTTTTTTAGGATGAAATGGGAATTTTATAGTGAAGATTAGGATGCTGCCTGTATTGTATAGTAGCGGCTATGATTTGCTTTCTTTTATTGTGGTTAGAAGATTGTGTTTTATGATGCTTACATGGGACTTGAGCTTGAATAAGGTCCATGGATACTATACTCTAGTAACTATAATAATAAATTGTTAAACAGGTAGGCCTAAAGTTTGCAGGGGGGTGCTGACCACCCTAGCACCGGCCCCGATAAGCACTATTGAATTTGTTGTGACCCATTCACCATGCCCACTTGCTTCCCTATTACAGCACAGGCCATAACCATCTTCCTCTATGTCAGTCTGCCCCACATGGCCATGAAGCCATGTCCCTTTTTAGAATTTTTCTCATTTTTGGGGCTTTTTTTATGTTCAATGTGGGGGGGGGGTTGTTTGCCCCTGGGTGTACTACTGAATATAGTGTGACTGTGGACCTTTATTATGCAATACATCATAATACATCTATGAATATAATAGCATTCCCACATTTACCATGAGTGAGGGCATACCCTATAATTTTTGCAAATCACAGGTGTATTGTAATGCATTACATTCATTAAATTATCAAGTTATTTAATATATTATCAGATTGTACTATTTCCCTTTGCTTATTGAAGAAGTGATATTCTAGCAAGTGGGTTAGTTTTTATGCCAATTTATGTCACCTTTCTGGTCTTTTTTTCAGTCTTTAGTTTTATAAACACATTAATCATGGGGAAGATTTCAAAGGAGTGTGCTATCTTTTTAAACCCTTTTCTATCCTCTAGTTACGATTAGTTCATTACGATTTTATTTGAACCCAAAATAAATACATAGTTGATTTTTATGGTCTCCCTAAACTTTGTGTTTGGGTATTTATTTTTATTACTTCAAAGTTGTTGAAGTAATTGACAAACAAGTAATAAAGGGCCAGATCCAGAACTCTGCCTCTTTGACCGCACCTGCAGCGGAGTTCCATTGACGGATCACCATGGGATCCTAACCCCCCATGTGAGGGGATGCAGTCGCCGCTGAGAAAATGCTGTTTCTGAAATAGAGACAGCAAATTTTCGTTTTCTTTTATTTAAAAAATAGCACTAATTAGAATATTTTATTAATGAATGGGAAAGTATGCTTATCAGCATACATGCCCATTCATTCATTCATTCAGTGTCTTCCGACACCAGGGGCCTGATCCTGATTCTACGATGTAGCGCTGAGCGTGCTAACGCTCAGCGTTACATCGCTGACTCCCCCCTGGCACTCCCCCTGTGCGGGCGTATGGCCCCCTCCTTACGCCGGCTGAAGGCTACCCTACCTTCGCCCGGCGTAAGGAAGGGGCCATACGCTCACACAGGAGCAGTGCCAGGGGGGAGTCAGCGATGTAACGCTGAGCGTTAGCACGCTCAGCGCTACATCGTTGTTCTGGATCAGGCCCATTGTGCACGGGTTTATTCAGAGAGTCCGCCGTACTAGCGACGGCGGCCGTAGCTCTGGATCAGGCCCTAGGACCCTACACAACCCTGCCCTCACAAAGAGCAGAATATGCCCACATTTAATAAGTTTAGGTCGTGTCCATAAAGCTTTTTTTCTTTTACTGTTAAACTAATGTGAGAAAATGCTTAATGGCTAAAATGGCAAATTCAGGCATAATGTGCATCAATAGTAATTTCAAAAGAGTTCTTATTTTGTTATTCTTATTATTCTATTTTGTTATTCTTATTATTAACAAAATAAGTTGATTACATGGTTAAATTTAGGCTGATTAACTATGTGTAAATATCAATTTTGAAAAAATAGACATACTTAAATACATTTTTATTTTCACTTACAATATTTGATATTCAAAATAGAAAAAATAATGACATGTATGAATAAATAAACCTATTTTGGAAGTAAGTAGAAACTGACATAAATTTCTAACATAGAAAGGCTGTTCCTGAGATTACAAATTTTAGTTTGAAAGAAAAAGTGTTCTTCTTTCATGGAAAACAAGTTGGATGGATATTTGATAAGAGTACTGAAAATAATAGAACTAGACATTACAATATATTTCTTTAGAAAAAAAATCATGCTGTCATAGAAAAATAAATAATTAGCAAATTTGTCTTGTCCCAAATGATTGAGCCATAGATTGTTAAAGTCAGGCAGAGTATTATATTGGCTTTGTTTTGCAAAAATAATTATTTTCCCTTGAACACGCTGGATGAGGTGTTATGTTATCCACACACATGCTGATTTGGATGCTTCTATTTAGCACCCAAGTGAGCAATTATGATTCCCAGTACCTGAAAGCCACACACTTACACAAATTCCCCAGATCCTGACAAAATGGTCTGATAGCCAGGGAATTCATGCAGCGTCTACACACTGTACAAACCTCAGACAGATGTTCTGACCAAGATGTGCCATCCTTATAGGATCAGCAGCAGGTGAATGCAAACTGACTGGTACTTATTCTGTAGAATTACTGGACCATTTTGTCTGAGTTTGACAAACAAGTCCAGTATCAACACTATACAGTTATAGGGCCAATCAGATTCAGTTGTATTCCACGCATAGAATGAAGGATTTCCGAAATAGGGGCATCTGAAAGTTCTTTTTCGCATGTCCCTACTTCGCATACCCCTCCATTTTAGAAAATTTTTTCAGAATGGGTGAGTATGCCGATCGGCATACTCACCCATTCCTTTTCAGACACACCACTACCACAGGACCCGCACCACGGGAAAGGTGAGTAAACTCTCCAGGGTTAGGGTCAGGCTGCAGGGGAGGGAGGGTTAGGGTCAGGCTGCGGGAGAGAGAGGGTTAGGGTCAGGCTGCAGGGAAAGGAGAATTAGGGTCAGGCCACAGGAGATGGTGGGACAGGGTCAGGCTGCGGGGAAGAGAAGGTTAGGGTTATGGAAGGGGAGGGTTAGGGTTAGAATTAGGGCAAGGGTTGGGGTAGTTTTCAGACCGTGTTCAGTGCTCCGTGGATCGATTGCTATACCTCATCGAGGCTTAAGCAATCAAAATCCCAGCCACTGGTTGGAGGAAACGGCTCCATTGAAATAAGGCCATTCTTTCCGGGAACCCACACCAAATTAGATGATTTTCTTCTGATTAGCACAATAATGGTATTATGTGTACACAGCTTTAATTGTTACATATCTTCCAGGTGTTTGCCATGAGTAAATAATCATTAGAAACACTGGACCAGATCCTGACCTCCACTGTCGGATCCCTGCTACATCCTAACTCATGTACAGTTGAGGGGAAGCAATTTAGTTGAGTTGAGAGCTGGACCCTACCTTAATATTTCAGAAATGAAATCCCTCCCCCACCACTTACGTACAAGCTGTACACACTGCCATGCCCTGTCCCGCCATCGCAAAGACTTCCAGCGTTTGAATGCTGAGGATACAGATCAATGCTGGAAGCCTAAGATGCATGCATGATCCCAAAATGCTGGAGGTTTCCACTCACAAAATGTCTGGATCCGATCCCTGTACTGGATTAGTGTAGTGCCTGGAGTTCAGCGTTACACAACTACAATTCTGTTAATGGGAAACTTATGATTTACTATAAACTACAGATTATATACACCTGTTAGGCATCTGAATGATCCGTCTCATAATAAATTCTACTCCAAGCATTGGGCTGGTTGTTTTACCTCATTTGAAGACATATGGAGTAAATATACAAGGAGAAAATGTTTAGTAACGTTGGGCCGTATTCAGACTTAAAGACCGCGTATACGCAATCTACGTTGCAAAAAGTAACGTAGATAGCGTAACGAAATTACTGCGCATGCGCAGTACTTCATATTGGTAAACTCCGGCCGCATTGCATATGCGGCCGGAGGTCTGAATACGGCCCATTGTATGCAAATGACAATACAAGTTGGTTGTCGGCAGATACAACAAGAAAAAACAAACATATATATGCACACTCACACCTTCTGATGAATTAACTAAAAATCTCAATCATTCTTATTTGCAAGGTCAAAAAATTTAGATTTTTGACCCCCATAATATAGTCCACAGCAAAACCTGCTTTTTATGTAATTTATCCCAATGACAACTACTATAGGGTCTTCAAAAAGTACTTACTATTGTTAATGTTATAAAATTACTACAATAGACTGCAAGTGACCAGGGTTCTGCACCTGTTAACGTATCTCAATAAAATGTAACTGTGAAATGCATATACATTTGAGGGAATCAACAGCTGCAACAGAAAATAAACATGTAAAAATATTTCTCAAAAATGTATGTAAGTTCCTTATCTTGTCTGTCATGGAATAAGATTGTAGAATTCATTAAATATACATTTTTCTATTTCAGATATTTTTTTAAGTAAAGACAAGTCTACTTTAATGCAAATATATAAAGAAAAATCTTGAACAGCAGCATTTAAAAAATGATTTTCTTGCAGTAAAGTTGCTTATGTAGGGGAGAATTGTTCTCTTTAACTGTGTTATTGCCACAGGCAGAAATAGTTATTTGCTATGGTAGTCCAAAACTATATTGAACACTATCTTAGCACAGCAATAAACCCTTATATTTATATATGTCATGGGAATATTAATACTTCATTAGCATCAACTGAAAATTTTAATTCATATCTATGTATTTTTCTCTCCATCTTTAAGTCACAATCATACATATTGGGCTGGATTTACAGCCCCGGACATATTGCACATACATCCTTAATTTACTGATAATAACTACTATGCATGCGTAGTAACTATATCACGTAATCTACGTATTGTTTCGTTACGTAGATTGCGTATATGCGATCTTTAAGACTGCATATATGCAATCTATGTAACGAAACAATACATAGATTACGTAAAATAGTTACTACGCAATGCTAGTAGCTATTATCGGTAAATGAAGGACATATGTGCAATATGTCCAGGGCTGTGAAGCCGGCCCATTACCAAGTATATCAATTATATACATATTTACAGTTTAAGTCTAAAGCATATTATGTTCCCTAAATATGTAACATATTGTCATAGCAATTCTGTGACATATTAGCTTGCATACAATTCTGCATAAAATTGCAGATTTATTTCACTAACAGTCCTATGTTGCAATAGAGGACCTACAACACATTTACGAACATTGCATTTAAGTGCAAATTTAGTGTGGTTTAAGGCTTAATTTGCAACTCAATTCAATGATAATAAGTGATTCTATTAATACCAGCATCTGGTATAGTAACCTATAGTTAGGTAAGGTCATAGGTGGGTCACTGGGTAGTTAAAAATCCCAGGCGTCTACATAGGATCTCAAATATCTCTGCTACACACAATACCATTGTAATCACAGTAAATGTATACATAGCAATGAGAAATATTGTTTTTTCAAAGTGTTCTGGGACCATGCATCTGGTGACATTATATTTTTTATCAAGACTTCCAGCATCACATTTAAAGATTGGATTGACTTGGAAGCCAAAAAGATGACTCTGTAGCCAAAAAGCTACTACTTCCAAAGTAATCCTTAACAAAACAGAGATAATATAAAAAACAGTGTAAACAGGCTTCTGGAGAATGTCTTCTTGATCAATACTCTTGCAGGCTGCATATAGATGGAAAACTGCTCCTGGAACTAGTACAGTCACCAACTGTAAGGCCCAGAATACCTGAAACATAAAGAAAAAACAGTTTTAATTGTAATCTTTTAAGACAAGAAATGAGACCCCCATGTATCTATACCAAATAAAGCTCATTTTGGGAGGGGGTATATTTCCCCTGTTCATCATTTCCTTGAAATGATGGTGTCCCGCAGCTGACAGTAGTCCCGGCTGTCTCCTCCTGATGGCGGCCCAGTGTATGGAGAATAAAGATGCAGGATATGTGTGTAGGAGCAGGTGAATAAATATATATAGAGATAGACAGTAGTGAGAAAAGGTGGGAATTAATGAGGACAGGGTAGAGGAGTGATGACAGGATGGAGGAGGCCCTGTTCATAAAAGCTACTATGCAAAGCGAGAGGAGGTGGACAAACTGGAGTCACAGGGATGAACATTGGCAGGACAGGTAATCTTAGGTGGATGAATGTTAGGCTAGCCTGAAGAAGGGGGTTTTGAGAGAGTGTTTGGAGGATTTTGTATTGCCTGATAGGTTGTGGTAGATTGTTCCAGTGCAGATGGGCGGCCCAGGAGAAGTCTTGGATTCGGGAGTGAGAGGTAGTTATCAGGTTGGAGTTGAGGCGGCGATCACCAGCAGACTGGAGGGGTCGGGCAGGAGTGTGGCTGGAGATAAGGGAGGAAAGGCTGGGAGCGGTGGAGGAGGAGATAACCTTGTAAATTATGGTGAGGAGCTTTAAGACAATTCTGAAAGGTACAGGAAGCCAGTGTAGCGATAGACTATGGTTATGGTATTTAGTATGGATGAAAGGAGAGCGGGATAGACCAAAGGGAGGCCAGAGAGAAGAATGTTGCAGTAGTCAAGATGGGAGATATCAAGAGAGAGTGAACACTTGGGTGAAGGAGGAGATGGTGCAATCGCCGATAATAATGGAGATAGTGGGGGTAGAGGGGATAAGTGAAGGAGGGAAGACTATGATATTAGTTTTGTCCATGTTAAGCTTGAGAAAGCACTGGAACATCCATGAGGAGAGTGTCGAGAGGCAATCTGACACTTTGGAAAGGAGAGAAGGGGAGAGGTCAGTGGAGGAGAAATAGATTTCAGTGTCCTTGGCATAGAAGTGGTAGCAAAAGCCAAAGTAGCTGATGAGGTCACCCAGAGAGGAGGTGTAGAGCGAGAAGGGAAGGAGATCAAGAACTGAGCCCTGTGTTACCCCAACAGGAAGAGGAGTGGTAGGGGAGGAGGAGCTGGTGGTTGAGACAGAGAAGGAGCAGTCTGAGAGATAGGTAGATAACCAGGAGTGGACTGTGCCAGAGAGGCCAAGAAAGTGAAGGGTTTGGAGCAGAAGAAGGTGATCAACAGTGTCAAAGGCTGCCAATAGATCCAGGAGAAGAAGTGGCCCTTAGATTTGGCAGAGAGGAGAGCGTTTGTGACCTTAGCCATGGCAGTTTTAGTGGATTGCAGAGGGTGGAATCCAGACAGAAGAGGTTCCAGAATGGAGTTGTTGGTGACGGTTGTAAACAAGCCATTTAAGCAACTTGGAGACGAAGTGGAGAAGAGAGATGGGTCGGTAGTTGGAGGGTGAAGTGGGGTCAAGTTTAGTTTTTGTTTTTTGTTTTTTAAGGATGGGGGAGACAAGAGCAAGAATCCAGAGGAGATGCATTCTTTCAA
>WWET01004619.1:60097-73760 GCA_011038615.1 Limnodynastes dumerilii | reverse complement strand
CTCAGTTACTAATCATGATCTTCTATCGTTAAAATAAAAGTCAGAGAATTAGTTACAAATATCTGCAGATATGTGATATAAGCCACCCACCACTTACAAGGCTTCTCTGTTGGGTGGTCCTAACTCTAAACTTTAGAGTCTCAATTGTGGGTCGCATATCAAATATCTTTCTAAACTAAGTTCTCACCTCTCCAAAGATCTCCAAAACAGTCACTCTGAGACCACACCCCCTCTCAGCTGCAATCCCAAACACACACACATCCAAGATAGAGGTTGCTTCAAATCAGTTTATAAAGTCATTTATATTGCAGGTGCACAAGGCAAGGGGAATTTGCACAAAAAACAAGACATGGCTATATAGCTATTACACACACACACATATATATATATACATTCCAAAGAACTGTCACTCCTCTTAATAAAGTAGAAAAAACTTGCTCTTGTGCTGTATCAAATTGTAAATGACGTCACCATCGGCCTCTGACTCATGCAGCGCATTGGAGGGAGCTGTCCACAGCTGGAGGAGGCACCGCTCGGTAATGAGTATCGTTTTGGCGGTAAGATCGTTTTGTTTTTCTTATAAATATATGCCTAGTGCTTAGTTACTGTGTTTTATCTGTCTGCATTGTTGTGAATAAGTCCTGAGGAAAATCCAAGTGTACCTGGATTGAAACGTTGGCGGCTCCTACACCGCATATGACTCTAAAGTTAGAGTTATGAAATAATAAATGAACTTTTTTTCTTCATCTTTTTCAAGTCCCTTGAGTGCTTTCTGTTTCTGGACTCTGCATTTATAATTTGATACAGCACCAGGGCAAGTTTTTTCTACTTTATTTAGAGGAGTGACAGTTCTTTGAAATGTATTTCTGGAAGCTTGGAGTCTATTGAATCCCAGCATCTACAATGAGCACCCTCAGTTCACTTTAGCTTTATGCAAAATTGGACTTTCAAGATTACCCTTTCTGATTCACCGTGTTTTTGACAATTTTTTAAAGTTTTTTACTATATGCATTTTTGAGCGATATATAAGAGTTGTTACAACAGTGCAAGAATGTCTTACAGTGAAAGTGAGACTGGCTTAGCATTCAGCGCAGTAAGAAAAGGGGACACCATGAGCTATACAGAGGCAGATGCCCAATCCATTCTCTTTACAGAGGATTCCTTTGCTGAACTAGCTCCCCCCTCCATGATTGATCTGTTCCACGAGGGATTGAAACTACGGAAAAAAAGACTGGACTATCACATGCATGGCGTCACCTTGTCAAATTACTTTCGTGAGAAAATGATCCCTAAAGGATTCCGCATCTCCAATGTTCCCACTATAGGACGATGCAATCCGGACTTCTGCCGTAAATGGACATCTATATTGAATAAAGCATCTCTAGACCTTATGCTGCTTGTTATAGATGAATCAGCAAAAGAGGTAAAAAAGGCAGATGAGAAACTGAAAATATTTGATAGGGATAATAAACCACTGATGGCTGACACTTCAGAGAATTGGATAGCAAAAGCGGAGGAAAGAATGAGGAACTACAACACAGAATTAACACGCTTTAAACGAGACAAACTGCAAAAAGTTATCACAGATTATGACAACAACCTTGTCTACCCCTGGTTCTCGGGAACAGAGACAAAAGTGCCCAACAAACACAGGCCATACCGGCAAAGACCATTTCTACAGAGAACGGCCTATGAAGCCTCCAGTGGACCTAACACTAGTGACAGCGATGCTGACAATCCATCTTCTTCACTGCACTTTGCACGGCCCCCGGGTTTTCATGGCAAACCGCCAGTGGGCGGCAGAGGCAGAACAAAGCCAAGAGGCGGACGAGGCACAGTGGCCAGTGGAAACGAACCCAGGCTCCTGAGGTCCAACAAGACCTAGGTATAAACTTATCCTCCAGTCCACTCTCTGTTATAGAAACTCAAGTTTTAAACTTTGGACTATCATTTATTCCCACAAACTGACATAATCCATTTCAATGGAAAATTGAGCACTACAAGCTGGCACGGACTTTGCGCCTAAAAGAATACTTTGGTGGTAAACCCGATGTAGAAACAGTGCAATCCACTGCTACTCTGGCAGGATTAAAATATAAATCTAATTTTGACCCTATATCCACTAACCCTACATTAAAGAGCTTTCTGAGGCTCTTAGACCTAAGTGCTGAGAAAGCAGCCTTTTAACTTCCTTCAACCAAGAGTAATCTGAATCTACAACAACAACAAGCGCTAGACACCTTAGCACATGATGACAACATCATAATCAGGAGGGCAGATAAAGGAGGCACCATCGTGATACAGGACCGTGAAATCTACTACAGGGAACTACACAGGCAGCTGGATGAAACCACTGTTTATTGTAAATTGCATGGAGACCCTACAGCCAGGTACCAAAAAAAGCTTAAAACCATTTTGGATGACGCAGTCTCCGCTGCTTCTATTTGTGCAAAAGCACGTGATGTCCTGATGGTTACCCACCCTAAGATCCCCCTGATTTACACATTACCAATAATCCACAAGCGGCTGGATGATCCCCCGGGTCGGCCTATCATATCCGCCAGAGGGTCACTACTCCAGCCAGTGTCGCAATTCCTATATTTTTTCTTGAAACCAAGTATTCAAAAACAAGGTACCTACCTACAAGATACAACTCACTTCTTAAATAAGTTACAAGAATATGAGCAATTGCCAGCTGGACTACTGCTCTGCACAATTGATGTAGTCTCCTTATATACTAATATCCCCCACGAAGCAGGGATAGAGGCTACAAAAGCATTGAAATCCAATGACCCCTCTTACACTGGACTACCTGTGGATGTCTTTGAAAAACTACTGAGAATGGTATTGGAATGCAATTTCTTTACTTTTAATGGAGAACTCTATCTACAATTGCAGGGCTGTGCGATGGGGTCGAATGTGGCTCCATCGTACGCTAATGCCTTCATGTACGAGATTAAACGCACTCTTTTTTTTGAATCACCCTGCCCATGGGAACAAGATTAAGCTTTTTTTAAGATTCATAGATGATATCTTTATGATCTGGCAAGGCACTAAGGAGGACTTTTTAAGGAATGATCAGTATAGTGAACACCTTACACCCAACGATTAAATTTACTGCTGAATGTAGTTCTGAAAGCATTCATTTCTTAGATGTACAGATCAACGTAGTGGACCAAGTACTTCAAACTTCAGTGTTTTACAAACTAACTGATAAGCACACTATGCTGTCGGCTACAAGTTTCCATCCTCCTGCATTAAAAAGAGGATTACCATTCTCCCAACTTGCACGGATTAAGAGAATTAACAGTAACTCTACGATAGCTACCTCCTAGATGGATGCAGCTATGCACCTTTTTAAACAAAGGGGGTACAGTCCTCATATCCTGGAAACAGCACGAGCCAAAGTGGACCTAATTCCCAGAGATAATCTGTTGGCAAGAAAAACTAGGGACCCTATGAAAAATAGGATACCGTGGGTTACGAAAAATAGGATACCTTGGGTCACCAACTATAGCCCCCTTAGCTTTTTCCTCAAACAGGCTGCCAACAACCTTTGGCCACTGGTAACAACTGACCCATCCTTGCCGATTCTTAAAACTAGCTCCTTGCTATCAAGCTATACCCGCGACAAGAACCTTAAAGACCGTCTCTGCAAGAATGACATTAAGAGCAAATCCAAAGAACCTATACCTACCTTTTTGTCACGACCAAACGGCTGTTACAAGTGCACAGGCTGTGTCACGTGTTCTTCAATGATGACTGGAGACTCTTTCTCTCACCCCAAAACTGGGAAAATTTTCAACATTAAACAAATCATATCATGCACTACCAAATATGTAGTGTATATTATCATAGGCCCTTGTCCCATGGTTCACATGGGCAAGACGATACGAAAATTTTAAGAAAAACTGGCACTATACCGCTCAGCCATAAAAACTGCACTGGCAAGCAAAGGAGTGGACCAACCGGTTGCCTGGCATTGGGTAGAAAAAAAGCACCAATTAAAGGATCTTCAATATATGTGAATTGATCATATTGCCCCGTTATCCAGTGGAGGTGACCGAGACAACCTCTTATTAAGAAGAGAAAGTTTATGGATTCACAAACTGGACGCTGTTTCCCCAGGGGGATTGAATGAACAACTCCCCTTGGCTTGCTTTCTGTGATCTAATTTCTCCTTTTCCATGCATGTGACATTATTTGTCTTTTTGCCGTTTATGTTTTTTGAGAAAAATCTTTATTTTTTATATATTGTTAATGTTTATTTATTTATTTATTTTAATGGGTTTTCTGATGTTTCTCTTTTTCCCCCAGTAGTTCCCAGTTCTGTATATATGGGGTGGTTTTGTTTCCCATTAGAGCACATAGTTTAAATAGTTTAATATGTCTCTGTCGTATTTAGGTGTTTTTGACTCTTTAGGCTCTTCTTTTTGGCTCTACTGTAGAGTAATTTCTATGTATTCACATGCCCAGTCCCTTAGTGGTACAGAACGTTCAGTTTTTACTGCAGACACCCTTTTTTAACCAGTATCACACTCTCTTCTCATTTAGGGAGAGCTGCGTTAGATTCCAGCATCAGCCGTTGCTATGGTTACCCCTATGCTCCGATGACAGCGAGTGTGACGCTCCCGGATGACGTCACCATCGGCCTCTGGCTCATGCAGCGCATCGGAGGGAGCTGTCCACAGCTGGAGGAGGCACCGCTCGGTAATGGGTATCGTTTTGGCGGTAAGATCGTTTTGTTTTTCTTATAAATATATGCCTAGTGCTTAGTTACTGTGTTTTATCTGTCTGCATTGTTGTGAATAAGCCCTGAGGAAAATCCAAGTGTACCTGGATTGAAACGTTGGCGGCTCCTACACCGCATATGACTCTAAAGTTAGAGTTATGAAATAATAAATGAACTTTTTTTCTTCATATGGCATATAAAGAGCAGAGTTACTAAATGCATTAATTAAAAAAAACTGAATTAGCCAAGCATGCTCTATAGTGTATGCAAATATATTTAGGGAGACATGGGGCAACAAGTATTTAACTTATTGCACATTTACTATTATAATTCTTTTTGCCTTCTTAGGGGAGTTGGTGATCTTCCTTTACCCTCATTTACTATACATGTTTTCTAAACTCCATGAGATAATAACCTTTTTAACCCTATCTGTTAATAAATAAATAAAATAAATATGTGCTTATATTGTCCAGACCCTTAATATACTCTACATGTGCTACAAGTATTGAAAACCCCCTTTTTAAAATTCTGTTTTGCCATTGCTATGCTTCCACAATCATGTTTTTTTGTTATAAAACAAGTTGAATTTGTTGATTTGGTTTTGTGAACATCCTAAAAATCACAAACAATGATGGTAAGATATTGGACACATGTCGGTAGTATGTAGGTGCATATGATCGCCTGTCCAACTTTTTTGGCAGTCCTTACAAAGTGTGTGGAGTAACAATTTTTCAGCAGATATTAGGAAAGATTTCGATCTCAAATCTGACGTTAAATTGGTATGTGTATATGTCAATTGGCATGCTCCTCAGGACTTGCAGGACCTGATCCAGAGCTGCGCTTCCATCTTTTTTTCAGAAGCGCAGCAAAAATGAGCACTGCGCTTGCCCAGATCGGGAGCGCGCACAGATGGGCGCAAGTGTACCCATCCGTCTGTGTTCGCATCCAAATGCACTGTGCCTGTAGAAAAGATATTTAAATGAGAATGGGGCTTTTTTTCATTTAAATATTCCAACCGGTGCAGTCCGGTAGCTGCACTGTATTTGTAATGTTTTTTTTTTTTTAATAAACACACTGCAGTCGGAGCAATTAAAGCTCTGACTGCTTTTTTTTTTTCTTAGGCCGGCTTTTCTTCGGCCAATTCAGAGGTGCGTGTTTCTAAAGAAACACGCACCACTGAATAATACGTTTTAGCGGATCCGCCTTGCGCATCCACTAAAACACAGGATCAGGCCCGCAATCATTAGTGAAATTATAATAGCTCTCGCATTTTAAGTATAATTGTTTAGATGAGCTTAAGTTTTGTGGTTTGGGAAACCACCTAATACCAAAAATCATGTGTTAGAAAATGCCCCCATGGAATCATGTGTGCTTAACTAAACAATTCAAGTCAAATAAGAAGGACTATTTAATCAGATCATAATCTATTATTTGGTCATTGGTAACCAGAGAGGTTAACAAGAATGCATGAACATCTGACTTCAGTTGCTTGCTTTTGGAATTTCAGCTGGGAATAACATTAAGGGGCTGAATCAGAGTTGCACTTCCACCTTTTTTTTAGGTGCAAGTGTAGACTTGAGCAATACCATGTTGACTTGCAAGGGGAGGCAGATTTAAATGGTAAAACCAGAATTAAAATGAGGAGGTGAAGTTTCTTAGCTCAACTCTATTTTATAGAATAAACATAAAGATACGCAGTATTTTAGTTCTATGTGTAAAAGTCATGTATTTTCCCTTCATTTAAATTTTTTTTGATTAATTAACACCCCTTACTTTGAAAAATGGTTTAGCCGAGCTGTACATTTGCACCGAAAAAAAGGTGTATCTCTGAATCAGCCCCTAAATGCTTTCCACTTGTATAATTGCACAAGTTATGGAGCAGCATATCTTGTATATTAAGCTCAGCACTGCAATGTCAATAATAAATTATGGAGTTTGTTAAAGGTCATTTTTACTTGATGCTGAGAAAAAACTCCATTAAAATTGTCATTCATTTTATTAATTTTTATATGTACAGAGAACATATACAACTACATTTTGGTCATTCTCCAGTGCTTACTTCCAAATATGTTAGCTTTATTCTGTTTGTTTTGTATTTTCTGAAAAAGAGAAAGTTTATGGTATAAAATGAATCAATACATTTTTTTACATTTATTATTTCACATACATAACTAGACATAACTAGACATACATTAGCTACTTTGTGCTTCTGTAACTGTCTACAGCTAATGCCATTGAGTCCCAAAACAGAAATATTAATTATGAAATTTACTAGGAACCGACTTTTATATTTTCAGTATGATTGAAGGTAAGCCTCTTGTTATGACTCTTAAAAAAAACCTCATGCATAAACATGGGTAGTTGCAGAACAAATAGGAGGAATGGTGTTTTTATAGGTCTCACTAAATATTTGGGTAGGGATCTTACAATGCCATGTTTGCATAGGCTTCCTAACACCACACTTCTAAGACCAGAGCCAGGACCTTTTCTAAGCATGTGTGACCAAGGTCAGTGGTGGAAGTTGGTCAGTATACATTGCTTTCACTGTAGTATCAAATCCCATTTGCTTCTATTCATCAAAATTTCATACCATTATTTCTACATTTCCATAATGCTCTTCAAAATTTTTCCTTCAACCACTACTCAAAACAAACTATTTTATATGGTATTCAGAAGCAGGGAGCAAGTGTATCAAGGATTTGGGGCTGGATCCAGACTTAACTAAGTGCTTGAAATTAGTTACTCCTGGGCTAAACCATGTTGATTGCAGGGGAAGTCAAGTTAATTGTATTCTTTGCATGAAGGGATAATCTTTGAATTGCTTACTGCACACAGATACTGACCAGCTTTGCTATTACACTGTTATATAGACTTAGGATAGGAAACATCACCTCTAAACAATAATACTGTTTGCAACAGATGAAATATGACTCCCCTGCAATCAACATGGTTTAGCCCAGGAGTAACTAATTTCAAGCACTTAGTTAAGTCTGGATCCAGCCCTTGGGGTCAAATAGCTCTGATGCTTATAATTCCCAGTGTCTCCTTTATTACAGTAGTTATATCTTTTTCTTTTATCTTTGCATTGTGGTTTATATCAGTGTAATACAGTGTCTCTGTGCCTACTGAATGCCGTATGGTCATTTTGTGACCACTGCCACACATAAAACCTCTATAACATGAATTTAACGTAGTGACATCTTATTTACAGCATATAGAATGTGAATGTAAGAATTCATAGTACTGTGACTAACTTACTTATGCAAATTCTCTGCCTCTTCAATGGTTTCAGGAAGAACCTGTCCTTTAGTTTCAGGAAGAAATAGTACAAGGACTCCAGAAAGTATTCCAGTCACAGCTATGTACATAAAATAGGCAAAAAGTTACATTGTTCACTTATGTGTCTACTATAATTGTGCAGAGGATGGAATGACAGAAATGTGTACTCCCTCCTGCATTTCTCAGTGGACATAAAGTGCAGACATACGGGCCCACCACAACATGCATAGCAGTATGTTGCTGAAGTGGCATGGCCCACTGGGGATGCTTAGTACTATGCTGTAATTTATAAAAGAAAAGTTGCATACAGATGAGTATGAAATGAGTATAAGCAATTTTTATTAATCTGGAGTAATATATTTATGATAGCATGCAAAAAAAAATCATCTGCTGAAACACTAAGTATCAGCATGAGAGGGGGGGGACTACTGAGGAGCTGCACCAAAATAAGCTTAAGGTGCAGTAAGGAAATAAAGAATACGATGACACATTTGTCATTTTAATGTACAAATTAGACTTTTTGGTTGTATGATGTACAAGTTTATGAAAATATAAACAAATAATAAATAGTAATAAAAATAAAAATAAAATAAATTAAATAAATTTAACTGGGCATCAATATAAAAATATATAAATTTATTACAAACAATTATGTTATTTAAAAATAAAGCTGATGTGATGTCAGAGCATAAAAGAATGGAGCAGAATCAAATCTCCAGTAAGATCTGAATGAGGAGAATGATGTCTATGACATAGCATTTATCTCCAAATTCAATTGTTTGTCCTCTAAAATTAGGAATGTCATTCTGGATAATTATCCCATTTTAAAACAGGACCCTACATTGAGAAAAATCCTTCCAGAAACCCCTAAGGTTATTTTCAAAAAAGGAAAAAATATTAAAAGTATATTAGCTCCAACAGTTACAAATGTGGTTCAGATAGATGCATCACTTGTAAACACATTAATCACCGACAAAAGGTTTTGATTTCTGAAGAGAAAACATTTAATGTACGGGGTTTTATTAATTGCAACACCAGTTTTGTTGTCTATGTTTTAATATGTCCCTGCAACAAACTTTATGTGGGACGCACCACCAGGGCTTTAAAAACAAGGTTCCTTGAACATCGCAGGAACATACAGCATAAACTGCAAAACCATAGTATACCCCGACATTTTGCAGAATATCATCAAGGGGATCCCACTGGTTTACAAGTCTTGGGCTTAGAAGCTATCAGTGCAACTAAGAGGGGAGGGGATAGATTTCAGTCCCTATGCAAACAAGAAACCTATTGGATTTTTATACTTAGCTTATCACCCAAAGGGCTGAATGAAAATTTAGAACTTAATGGCATTTGCTAATTTATCTGTTTCATCTTCATTTCATGTACTTTTCATTTTCATTTGTATTTTATTATTGATGATTTTTCATTTCATATATTATTTAATCTTTATATGTATACATGTGTATTTTTCATATTTACTGTTGGTATCTAGTAATTATTATATACCAGTATTATTGTGGACAAGCACATGTGCACAACTACATTAAGAGGTCACAATGTGGGTTTATAGGTAAGATATAGGAACTATGGGTATAATCAAGTAGACTTAGTGGTTTTAAGTTTTATGGACATAATCGGAAAATAGATAGATATATCTTTAAATAGGTCCAATATTGGCCTGTTTGGGTATATTTGAGGCTACATACAGAAATGTTATGTGTATAGAAATATGTTTACTTTGTTCCATTATAATCACGATATCACCGTTTTATTGTGTATATTTATATAAATATTTTTTATATATATTCCCTCACCCTCACAGTTGTATATATAAGGATAGATTAACACATAGGTGGATGCGTGTATTTTACATGTTTTTTACATATATTTATATTTTTTGAGTTTTCCTCCTTTTGTTATAAATGAATTAATTTCTATTACTTAAGAACAGCAATATAACTCTATTTCTTTTCACACACGTGAGAGAGGAAATAAAATGTTGGTTTAATATAGGGGGAAATAATCTTCCACTGAATAAAAAACAGAGAGGAGCACACGTGTCTATATAAATATGTTTCTCTTGCGAGACGCATGTGTGTATGTATATTTATGTGTGTTCTTCTATATATATTTATAAACATTGTTTATATTTCCCTTTAATTTATTTGGTGTAATCAATCCTTTGTATTGCTTTTATTTTACTTTATTTAATTCCATTCTTATTTTTATTTTTATTTTCATTTATTTTTATTTTTTTGTAGTTTTGTTTTGTTTGTATTTATCTAAACTTCTGAGCCAAGATGCCTAAGTCACTTTAAACACACAGGTGCTGAGTAATTAATTATCAGGCAACAACTCTTGATAGGTGGGAGGCACTATAAAAGTCTCCCCCAACTACAGAACTTTTACTTTCTCTGATGAAATCAAACAGTGGTTTGATGAAACGCGTCAGAGCTGTCGGAGAAATAGTGGAGCCATAGAATAATCGTCTCTTCCAGCTATTATTTTCACCATTCTACACACACAAACGAGACGCATCCACTTAAAGCCCCAAGCACTCTCACCTGTAGTTTATCCGTTGCTCCGTCCGCCTGTGGCTCCATTCTATTTGGAGACAGGCATAGGGGGACGTTGAGCCAAGAGAGGGTCCGATACCTGCTACGAGGACCTACTCCTACAGGCTGCATGTCATCTATTACAGTGCCGGGCAAGTGAGTGACGGTCACGATCGGTGTGTGGGACTACACGTGGCCATGCAGACTCCGGATAATTGCACAGATATCAAAACCGGGCAAAGGTAACCTGCGGCCACATTTATACTTCGATACTACATAGGAGAAGCAATTCTAAAAATTTAACCATCTCCCTCGATTTTGAAACCCTACAACTTATATTTCCAATACCATCTAAAACTGCTATAATTAGACCACATGTGGTCGCAGTCACCTAATACAGCCGGAACCACGACCTAACAACAGCTAGTACCTGCTACACACCTAACTGTGAGTCTTTACCTGGACATCAGGTTAATTGTTGTGGTACACCACATCATTCAGCTTTATTATTTTTTAAGCAGTACTACATAGTCTCATAATCCACTGCAGTGGCAACATTGTTCTACACGGAATTGACTAACTCATAAATACTGGACATATGGTTGTGCTGTAAATACTGGCTACAATTATTACCAGTGTGGAGGCCATTCCTTTCAATTGAGTGTGTATTTGCTTTGTCCTATTGTGTATATGCTGCTGTAGCAGCTTGGATATCATTTTACTGGAGATTTGATTCTACTGGAGATTTGATTCTGCTCCATTCTTTCATGCTCTGACATCAGCTTTATTATATTTTTAAATAACATAATTGTTTGTAATAAATTTATATATTTTTATATTGATGCCCAGTTAAATTTATTTTATTTTTATTACCATTTATTATTTGTTTATATTTTAATGAAATTTGATATTGATTGTCCTATACTGCTCATATTTAGCACAGAATAGTGGGTTCACTGTAGCGATACAGCGCTTTTGTTATTCCTTTTTCTCTTTTTGATTCATTGTGCGGTTTTTGGGGGTCTTGCTAGCCCTAAACAAAAGGTGCGTTTCGCTGCAGTGTCTCCCCCTAGCCCAAATAGTGCACATATAGCCATATTGTCTTAAAGCGCCATTATACAAGGTTTCTGTTCTGCTCTTTTTTTTTTTTGGTGTATTTTTTACAAGTTTATGAGTTTATATATCTGTGTGTTTTATCAGTCATAATGCAAAGTCATGGGATGGCTTACTTATGATGTCTGCTACAGTTTTTCACGGGAACGCAGTTTGGCTTCTCATTGGAAATTGATGAGTATCCCCAGGGTCGGCGGACCCCGATAAGCAGGGTAAGCATGGCAGGGGGGCGCCAAGCCAGAGAGGCGCTTCCCTCCGCCTGCTATCCCCCGCTGTAATATGATGGGCCAGCGACTGGGGAGAAAATGTGAGGAACCATTGTAAGCGGTTAGCTTACCTGAGTCTTCCTCCTTTTCTCCTCTGGTAGGCAGCTCATACTGGAGGTTCCTGCATGAGCTGCTGCGGCGGTTACATAGAGCAGCTGATGTCAGATCTTCCTTCCTGTATAAGCTGCCTGCCAGAGGAGGAGAGCACCGCAGAGGAAGACTCAGGTAAGCTAAAATATCATTGTGAGAGCACCTACTTTTGATAAACATTATCTGCTTGTCATAAATGTACAGTTTTGTGTAAATTAATCCCCCCATGTCCCCCTAATCTTTTCCCTTCTCCCACCTTTGTTAAAGTATTAGATGGAACTATTCCAGTCTTGTGCACTTTGCTGTTTATATAGCTAATTCAAGCGTTCTCACTACTTTCCTTTGCTTCCATACAATGTTTCATTTATGAAATATGCTATCCAAATAAACTTTATTAAATAAAAGTTATTTCATGCTTCTTAAATTTATTTAATTAAACCCTAACACGAAATTAAATCATTGGCAAAAAAAGAACTAACTCACTCCCCGAGCCGCAGTGCACCCGAAGCCAGAGATCCTTCCACCCTGCTCATACGGCGCATGGGTCCCCAATACTACAAGTTTGCCGTACTGGGGGGGGGGCTGGAGACACATGATGAGAGTACGTGGGGGGCTGGAGACACATGTGAGAGTACTGGGGGGGACTGGAGACATATGATGGGAGTAGTGGGGGGGCTGGAGACACATGATAGGCATAAGTAGTGTCAGCAAGAATGGGGGCAAAGTAGTATGAGCATGAGTTATTAAATTATTTATAAAGGAGAAGGGCGCAAATTTATTTTTTGCAGGGGGGCGTCAGACATGCTAGCACCGGCCCTGAGTATCTCAGTTCTTAAACATTTTGAATTTGCATTATTACTGGTGTTCCGGTGTTTCTCATTGGCCATGGCTGGAGATGGATTAATGTAGTCCTAGTCTTCCTCTTTTTCATCTAATTTTTCATATATTCTTTGATACCTTTAAGTGTAAGGATATGGTGTGCTGTGCTTTACTCCTTAGGGCATTACCCTCTGTGTGTATTTTTGCTATTTGTTCTATTTTGCTCTAGCACCCACTAATTGATTTCCTTTTTTTTCATGTGCGCTCTCGCTCTATTGTATATTGTTATATATTGTTATACACACACGGCTTATATAATTCTAACAATTTGTTCTAAGAGGGGATTTTCAGGATCACAGACACTGTATGCATATATTCCTCATATTATTTTTATAGCTTCTTACCAAATACTATAAGTGGTAATTCTTTCCAGACATTTGCCAAACGATAAACAATGAATGGTGTTATGGTTCCACCAAGATCACACATTGATGAGCAGACCATTATACCAATGTTCCTAGAAAATAGATAGATAGATATGCAAAAAAAAAAAAAAGTATTTTTTACTTTTTTTTAGTAACGCTTTTGACACTGTGCCACATCACAGACTATTAAATAAGCTGGAAACTTTGGGATTGGACTTAAAGATAGTTGCATGGATATGGTCTTGGGGCCTGATCCAGACCTACGCCGATGCGCTGTGCTAAAGCACAGCGTATCGGCATTCACTTACCCTGGCACTCCCCCTGTGCGGGCGTATGGCCCCTTCCTTACGCCGGCTGAAGGCTACCCTAACTTCAGCCGGC
>WWET01004619.1:22409-52308 GCA_011038615.1 Limnodynastes dumerilii | reverse complement strand
AGTTAGGAATTGGAGGTCTGGACTAAGGTTACACAATCGGCTCATTGGGGTCCAGACCCTCAGTCCTTTCGGAAGGTGCCCGCGCAGGTTAAGGGAGGGGGGTTTTCCTTTGGTAGGGGTAAATGTTTTTAATTTAATAATTCCAGATGTACTAGGGGGGCGTCCTGCAAATACTGACATGCCTGTATCCGTTGTGGGGGGGAACATCCGGCCTCCAGCTCCCCAGTGCTGGGCGTGGACAGTCGGGTCCCAGGGCTCCTCGGCAAAGCGCACTCACCCGTTAAGCTCGGGGAGATGTTATTATAGTTAGAGGTTTACCCCTTAAGGGAAGTTGCAGAATTGTTAAAAAATGGTTTTCAGTATGGTTTTAAGTTACCGATTGTTGAGGAGGTTTTGGAGCAAAAGGTCATGGAGGAGGTTAGGAAGGGTAGGATTGCCGGCCCTTTTCCTAGCCCGCCTATTGAGGGCTTGGTTGTTTTTCCAGTGGGCTTTGTACCAAAGAAGGTACCGGGGAAATTCAGGCTGATTCAGCACCTTTCCTTCCCGGAGGGTGGCTCGGTTAACGATGCCATCAGCCAGGGTGAGTGCAGGGTGGTGTATCAGTCCTTTGAGGAGGCGTTGGAGATGGTGTGCTCTTGTGGTGTAGAGGCCCTTATGACCAAGTTGGACATTGAGTCCGCTTTTAGGTTACTTCCACTGCACCCGGAATCCTTTTGGTTCATGGGGTTAAGGATGCCGCAGGGGTTTTTTGTAGACTGTTGCCTGCCCATGGGATGTGCCATCTCCTGTGCTTTCCTCCACTGGTGTGTTCAGATGGGTACGCAACATAATTTGATTGCGCATTATTTGGACGTTTTCCTTTTTATTGGTCTGGCCGCATCAGAGGTAAGCGCTCAGGTCCTTTTCTCAGCGAAGGCTATTTTTCAGCATTTTGAGTTTCCTGTGGCAGAGGACAAAATGGAAGGTCCCACAAATCGCCTATCATATTTAATTATTAAAATCGATACGGTTTGCAGTCTGTGTGGGTTGCCGGCAGACAAGAAAATATAATTGTCAAGGGGTTATATACAAGTGTGGGTATGAAATGGTGCTGTGTCTTCTCCAGACTTAAAATATATTCCACATGTATTACAGGTGGGGTATATTAGGGGTCTGGAGGTGGAACACACTTGCGCGAAATCCTGGTGGGTCTGCTAGGTCGTAGTAAGGCTATTCTCAAAAAAGTTCTTTTGAACTTCACGTGTAGATTCATCCCAATGGGGAAGGTCTTTTGCATAGCGGGGGTGCGGCTATCCCATCATTTTGTTTCGCTTTCTCGCGAAGTGAGGGATGATATGGCGATTTGGATCGGATTTTTGTCCGATTTCAATGGAACTCGCATCTGGCAGATGCCGGTTGCGTCAAATTCAGAACTGGAGCGTTATACTGACGCAGCAGGGTCAACCGGTTTTGGGGCTTATTTCCAAGGCCAATGGTGCACAGCACCATGGCATCGGGAATGGAATCAGTCAGTGCTCATTGCGAACTTGGTGGTTCTGGAATTGTTTCCCATGATTGTTACCATGGAGCTTTGGGCACCTGAGATTCAGGACTGAAGCATATTAATTTGGTGCGACAATTTGGGAGTGGTGCAGGTCATGAACACACAACAGGCGTCATCTCTTCCAGCTATCAAATTACTGAGGTATTTAGTGCTTAAGTGTTTATGTTTTAACATTACGTTCAGGGTTAGACATAAGAACATAACACATAACAAAATCGCTGATGCCCTGTCTTGTTTTGAGTGGTCGAGGTTCAGGGATCTGTGCCACATACTAGGGATGAAGGTTTGTCATGTCCTTTGCATCTTTGGCAGATCGTCATTCTGGCCTAGAATATCTGGCGAACAGTTCCCTCGCCCCGGCAACTTTGCGATTTTACAGGCGGGCGTGGTCGGAATGGGTCTGGTATAAGGCTCAGAAGGAAGAGAGCAGTAAGTCTGACTTAGACATGCTGTTAGCAGGCCCGGCGACAGGGGGGGACTAGGGGGACAATTGTGACAGGCCTCGTGGTTCAGAGGGGCCCCAGCGGCAGCTCACTGTCCTCACTGTGTTTTTGTGACCAGTGTCTGATATCCCAGTTCCAGATGCTCCGTTGTGGAGCCTCTGTCAGTGGCACACGCAGGGGAGAGGTTTTGGCTGCCCAGCACTCCCCCTTGCAGAATGGAGGGAACAATAAATAAATAAATAAAAAAAAAATGGAGCAGCAACAGAGCAGACTGAACCTCCGTCTGTGGCTACAGCTCCTTCACTGAGAGGAGCCTCTGACATCACAGGACATGTGACTCCTGCAGTCACATGGTGTGAGGTGCTGGCCAGGCTGCAGGAGAGTCAGGTTTATATAGGGAAGCATACCTTTACTAGCAATATATTTTATTTAGGGAAGAATACCTTTACTAGCAATATATTTTATTTAGGGGAGAATACCTTTACTAGCAATATATTTTATATAGGGAAGCATACCTTTACTAGCAATATATTTTATTTAGGGAAGAATACCTTTACTAGCAATATATTTTATTTAGGGGAGAATACCTTTACTAGCAATATATTTTATATAGGGAAGCATACCTTTACTAGCAATATATTTTATTTAGGGAAGAATACCTTTACTAGCAATATATTTTATTTAGGGGAGAATACCTTTACTAGCAATATATTTTATATAGGGAAGCATACCTTTACTAGCAATATATTTTATTTAGGGAAGAATACCTTTACTAGCAATATATTTTATTTAGGGGAGAATACCTTTACTAGCAATATATTTTATATAGGGAAGCATACCTTTACTAGCAATATATTTTATTTAGGGAAGAATACCTTTACTAGCAATATATTTTATTTAGGGGAGAATACCTTTACTAGCAATATATTTTATATAGGGAAGCATACCTTTACTAGCAATATATTTTATTTAGGGAAGAATACCTTTACTAGCAATATATTTTATTTAGGGGAGAATACCTTTACTAGCAATATATTTTATATAGGGAAGCATACCTTTACTAGCAATATATTTTATTTAGGGAAGAATACCTTTACTAGCAATATATTTTATTTAGGGGAGAATACCTTTACTAGCAATATATTTTATATAGGGAAGCATACCTTTACTAGCAATATATTTTATTTAGGGAAGAATACCTTTACTAGCAATATATTTTATTTAGGGGAGAATACCTTTACTAGCAATATATTTTATATAGGGAAGCATACCTTTACTAGCAATATATTTTATTTAGGGAAGAATACCTTTACTAGCAATATATTTTATTTAGGGGAGAATACCTTTACTAGCAATATATTTTATATAGGGAAGCATACCTTTACTAGCAATATATTTTATTTAGGGAAGAATACCTTTACTAGCAATATATTTTATTTAGGGGAGAATACCTTTACTAGCAATATATTTTATATAGGGAAGCATACCTTTACTAGCAATATATTTTATTTAGGGAAGAATACCTTTACTAGCAATATATTTTATTTAGGGGAGAATACCTTTACTAGCAATATATTTTATATAGGGAAGCATACCTTTACTAGCAATATATTTTATTTAGGGAAGAATACCTTTACTAGCAATATATTTTATTTAGGGGAGAATACCTTTACTAGCAATATATTTTATATAGGGAAGCATACCTTTACTAGCAATATATTTTATTTAGGGAAGAATACCTTTACTAGCAATATATTTTATTTAGGGGAGAATACCTTTACTAGCAATATATTTTATATAGGGAAGCATACCTTTACTAGCAATATATTTTATTTAGGGAAGAATACCTTTACTAGCAATATATTTTATTTAGGGAAGAATACCTTTACTAGCAATATATTTTATTTAGGGAAGAATACCTTTACTAGCAATATATTTTATTTAGGGAAGAATACCTTTACTAGCAATATATTTTATTTAGGGAAGAATACCTTTACTAGCAATATATTTTATTTAGGGAAGAATACCTTTACTAGCAATATATTTTATTTAGGGAAGAATACCTTTACTAGCAATATATTTTATTTAGGGAAGAATACCTTTACTAGCAATATATTTTATTTAGGGAAGAATACCTTTACTAGCAATATATTTTATTTAGGGAAGAATACCTTTACTAGCAATATATTTTATTTAGGGAAGAATACCTTTACTAGCAATATATTTTATTTAGGGAAGAATACCTTTACTAGCAATATATTTTATTTAGGGAAGAATACCTTTACTAGCAATATATTTTATTTAGGGAAGAATACCTTTACTAGCAATATATTTTATTTAGGGAAGAATACCTTTACTAGCAATATATTTTATTTAGGGAAGAATACCTTTACTAGCAATATATTTTGTTAGCCAAATTTTTATTAAATCATCTATTAAACAAATATTTCAGAGGATTGTAATGTGAAACATAAACATCACTTTCTGAGTGGATGGAATATTTTTTTGAAAAAGCTGATGGTCAGCTCATGCTAGATTGACAGTCATTATTATTATTGTTAGATATTTGTTTTTGTAAATCAATTCTAAATTTGTTTTGATAAAGAAATTTTAATACAAAACAGAGGCATCATGAGAGGAAAGTAATAGTGTAAAAAAACATAAACAATTGGTGTATAACAGACTGGGAGAGGGGTAAGAGGGTCTTGTTCACAGCTTTTCCATCCATCAACAATAGAGTTGATAACCATGTGGTTAAAATAGACCAAGCAGGTTAGGAGGTTAAATATCTGTCTTTTTTCACTTCAATTGATGTGTATTTCGTTCATGACACTATTTGAGGTATGATTTTTACTATGGTCCGTACTTCCCGGTTGGTCCACATTCTGACCCTGGTGACTGGTTACACTTCTACCTGTTGCTTGTGTTCGGTTTGTGTGACCCTTTCTATGGTTATGACTGAACTCCCCGGATAAAGGCCATGATCTAGGGCAGTCGCCTCTCTCTCAGTGCTGCAGACCTGAGCGCCGGGACTCGCGGCTGCCGGGACAATAGTTGAGCAGCGTGGAAGTTCTGTAGAGGTGCTGCCTCTAGGACCCGTCGGCCGCCCTCAGCACTTCCTGCCTCGCTCTCACTCACTCTGCTCCCAGCCTCCGCAGCCGCCGTGTCGCCCCGCTACCTCCCCCGGACTCGCAGGCCAGGCCGGGGACACCATGTGAGAGTAGGCCGCGGCGAGCAGGACCTTCCTTTCTCTGGCCGGGTACAGGTGAGTACGAGGCGGCCGGGGACAGCACCGGGGGGACGTTCCTGTAGGCCCGGGGACTGAGTCAGGGACATGGGCAGCTCCTCTATGGGCACTTCATCAACTTCTTTATGTCCCCATCGGAGTCATAGCGAGAAAGGGTCAGGGACATCACTTATCTAATAACCCCCCATATTAAAGTCCTTGGTGTGTATGTGAAAGCCCCGTGTACCAGGTTATGATGCACAATAAATGTAATTAACGTGTATATGGAAATGTCTGATCAGGCCCTGGGATGTAATGGCCTCCTTGTTATTATCCCCAATCACACGCTCATTAATATGAGATCTGCATGGCTGCCTGGTAGGAGTCGCCTCTCTCACACTTTTACATCTATTAGTATATCCCTTTAATGGTGTGTTTCATGTAAGTTGCTATTTCTTTTTTATTAAACAATATAAAGTTGTGCCCTCTTTTTCATTGTGTTTAATAAGCTCTGCTCACATTGGCCTGTGTGTGCTGTAAACATCCCTCCATGCAGATGTCCTGGCCCTCTCTTATAATGGAGTGCTCTGTTTCCTAAAACAATAGTTTCCCCATCGCTTGTGTTTAAACATATAAGCAGCGCACATCAATGCTTTTAAACCCGTATCTTTTGTTCGATGAAGCTGTGGGTATTGATTTCCACCTTGAGGATTGTTTTGCTGCTTCTAATTACGATTACAACTAATACAAAAGTGGACATTTAACAGGAAAAAAGCTGACAGTGTGCAGGGACATAATAGGAGGGGGATTGAGGTTAAGTACCACATAGTGGTCCAGTCGGATTGCAACAGTGAAAAGTTGTGTGTGTGTATATATATATATATATATATATATATATATATATATCTATATCAAACAAACTTCCTTGTGAGGAAGGAGGATCCGCACTCCTGAACGGAACCAGAAAGGTCCATGCATGGCAAGTAGGTAAAATAACAGAAAATGGTCTCACAAGGAAGGGTCCATAGCCAGCAAAGAAAAAAAAAATATCCCAGAAAAAATAAAGTCCATGGTACAGGACAAAAATAGGGGTCAGGAGATAATAAGTCTTAAACAAAGAAAGGCAAACAATAACTCCTAAGGTCCCAGGGGGGAGAGGTCTTATGTGAACAGCACAAGCAAGGTCCCTAGGTTCACGTAAGACCTCTCCCCCCTGGGACCTTATTATTTTGGTTATTGTTTGCCTTTCTTTGTTTAAGACTGCCTTATTATCTCCTGACCCCTATTTTTGTCCTACCACGGACTTAATTTTTTCTGGGATATTTTGGTCCGTTGTGATCCAGCCTTGCTACACACACTTGGGACTCACTTGTTTATGGATTATTATTTTTTATTATTTTTTATTATCATTTGTTTTTTTTGGGACTTTTCTTGGGTCATTTTTCCCCACTGTGCCACTGACTTTGTTTCTTTTTGAGCACACTCCCCACCTTCATTTTTGTCTCTCATTTTATTTTTTCTGTGGGTTCAATGTGAACCATTTGGATGTTTGTGGCTATTTTGGATTAAATTATTCTTATTTTGGTTACCTACTTTTCATGTGTTTTCTGCTTCTGTTACCTACATGTGCTGGCTATGGACCCTCCCTTGTGAGACCATATATTCTATATATATAAATTATTAGAAACTTAATTACAATAATAACACATAGCGTAGTAAGGTTAGTTATGTTTAACAGGAAGGTTTGGGAAGGGTAGTGGTAATACAGAATTCATAGGTGGGGGTTTTTGAACGCCAATTTAATCTGTCGGTGATTGGGTAGACGGCTAAGGTAGTTAGTATGGCAAAGGTTCTTATGTTGTATTGGGGTTTTTTCTTCTTTGCAGGATGTGAATTTGGCCTTAGAAGAGCTTGGATCGTTGGCCATTCCTTCGTGTTCTGGGGGGATTGAGATTGAGACTAAGGGATTTTTAGTACCAGTAGGGAGTTGGGCAGTTGATTGGCTGGGTTTTTGTGGGATGAAATGGGAACTATTTCTGACCCTTTTGTCACGTGCAATTCAGGTTTTTGGGCCCCCGGAGGCAATTATTGTTCATTTGGGGGGAAATTACTTAGTGGATAGACCTTTACGGGATTTGACGAATGCCATGAATGCGGATTTGAGGTGGTTACAAGAGCAATTCCAGCAGCTCAAGGTTATGTGGTGCTATATCATTCCCCGGTTGAGTTGGAGAGGTGCTAGGGATATATTGAAAATAGACAAGAAGCGCAAAAAATGTAATTATACCATAGCCAAATTTATTGCACAGGGGAGGGGTTGGGGTATTAAGCAAACAAAAATTAGGCATGACTTCCCTTCATTGTATAGGAAAGATGGGGTTCACCTGACATCTAAAGGGAATAGGTGGTTTGGGAAGGATTTGTACAAAGCCTTAGAGCGTCTCTAGGTGGCGGGGGCTCGGCACTTTAGGGTATCGTTGCTGTGGCGGTAGTGGTGGGGGGTTCAGTAAAATGGGGGATTGGCGTGAGGGGGAGTTACAGGGAACTGAAGGTGGTCTGATTGGAGAGCAGCACAACCCATGTTGCAAGGACTCCAGGCCTTTACCGGTTGGGTCCTGTCGGTTGCCACCTTCTAGATGCTGGGATGGATACTTCCTAGGGGTCGAGTGCTGCTGAATGGCTAAATGGGGGGCGCCGAGGTCATTGTAGACTGACCTCTTTGGTGTTTAGATTTGCTGAATCTCTCATCTGCTTTTTGGTCCACCTAGTTCAATATTGACTATTTACAATTCATATAGTCTCCAATTCAATGATTGGTCCAATTATAAATAAATGACATGTTCCCTTGTTTAAACCCAGCTATCAGTGGCTGTGTCGTTATTTCTAGAAGGTTTGCTTGGCTGTATTATGCATGAGTGAGCTCTATGCCATTTGCTGTTTAACAAGAGCTGTTCCACCTGATGATTAAGCTACAAGTTTGATATGATGGCTGAGCTCCTTGTTCCTGCAAGAGTTACTATGGAAACTACAGCTTAGACAATAAAGGAGGTCTTTGCCTGGAAAATAAATAAGTTGACCTTGCATAAGTTACATTAAATATAAATATGTTGGCTGGAGCTCAGGTTATTAACTGAGGTTCTGGCCTGGACTAGTACAGGTCACAGCACTGTAACTGCCCAGTAAGGATGGAAACCAGTGCCACTGGTGTATAGGAAGGTAAACCGCATTGGCAAAGGGGCAGTCAAGACTCCTGATGACCATGGGAGCAAGTGATCCTGTGGAGCTCACTGGGCACATGTCCATCCTCAATGCCTGCCAAACCACGCTCCCTACATTAGTTTATTAATCCCTAAATTGAAAAATGCAAATATGCCCCTAAAGCTGCCGTAGAATCTGACAATTCCTAATACCCTATGGTCACAGTTTATTAAGACGGGAGTAAGGCAATCAAACAAATTACAATAGAGCTTATCATGGTTCTCATCCAGGCTGTATGACTACAACAGAAACTACAAGCAGGAGTTGAAGAATCATTCTGTGGAGGTGATTCAGCCCCATCATGAAGCCTCAGGAGCGACTTTTACCATTATGTGTTTATTGTGTCTGTTTCTTTTACATCTACTAATGTGGTTACTTAGCCACAGACCAATTACCATCCAGCACTTGGCATGTTGCCGCTTATGATACTAAAGGGCACAGAAAGCCCTGCAATACATGGACATGCTGTGCCCTCTTGTACTATATGCGGCAGCATACGAAGGGTTAATAGCATGCCGCAATTTGTATTCTTAAGTGATAAAACACGTTTAAACATTTTTTTATGTATGTGTATGTGTATATATATATATATATATATATATATATATGTGTGTGTGTGTGTGTGTGTGTGTATGTATATGTATATGTATATGTATATGTACGTATATGTATATGTACATGTACGTATATGTATATGTACATGTACGTATATGTATATGTACATGTACGTATATGTATATGTACATGTACGTATATGTATATGTACATGTACGTATATGTATATGTACATGTACGTATATGTATATGTACATGTACGTATATGTATATGTACATGTACGTATATGTATATGTACATAAACACAGCACAGTTTATAGGTGTGTTCAATTGAACGAATTCATTATCAGTGTCCCAACAAATCCAGTGCAATAATACAGAGTCTATATTAACACCAGACCATAGAGTCTTTAAGATAGAATAATCGCTGCTCCCCTATTAAGTATACCGGTCCAGTTCCGGTTCTTTAAAGCAAATCTGAAAAAGAGAAAGACATGGGGTGCTTCATGGTGCAATATATTTAATTTCCATATTTAAAACATGACAGAAAGTGATTTAGCAGTGTATGAATCACAAAGAACTACATAATTGTTTCAAACAAGCTTAGTATACCGCTCCAGCCAACGAGGACTTGAAGCTCTCTCCCAGCGTCTCCCAGCGTCCTGGTGATTTGGGTCAGCTGTCTCTCTAGAGGCTGGATAGCGGCGGAGGTTACAGAGTGTAGGCAAAGGAGGCAGATGATTGTTAGATGCCCCGCCCCCGTTAGAAGCGGGGCGTCTAACAATCATGGAAATGGAAATTAAATATATTGCACCATGAAATGCCCCCGTCTTTCTCTTTTTCATATATATATACACACGAGAGAAAATAACCTAAAAATTGGTGCTTGTATCCTTTAACCAAGTCTATATTTAATATATATAAAATGCAAATATGCTGAAAAGACAAAGAGAAAGGTGTATCCGTGAACAGTATATAAAAGTCTCAATAGATAGTGTAAGAAAATCCTGATTGTTCAGGGGCTGCCGTCTTTGGGTAGAGATGTCCGTGTGTTCCTACAGATTAAGCTGAATAAAAAGAAAAAAAGAAAAACCAAGAGGCGCCTAATAGTGCAGTATTTAGAAATATCTTTGATTGGCCGCCAGCTTAGTTAAAAATCATCCCAAAAGGTGCGTGCGTGCCAGAAATCCTCAAAACAGATGCTCATATAAGGTTTCTTTGGTTCCCCAGATGGTCCATAATATATTCATAAAGTAGACACTCAAAGACAATAAAAAAAATTCTATCTAGTGCAATATTATAAGGATAAAAGAATAGTTTAATAGATACAAACAAATGTGTACATTATAAAAATTTAAAAAAAAGCTTATCTGAGGGTCTTAATAAGACCATACAGCAATTTTCACCATACCAGGGAGGAATACTGCTGTGTGGTGAAAATTGCTGTATTAATAGTTTGGAAATTATATATAGCCAATGAAATGCCCTACCAATTAATTTGTATAAATATATGCATATATATCTATTTCAGAACCACCTTACATTTGTCATTTGATGCTTTTTATCCTTAAATAAAAGTTGTAGTATAAACTTGTACTGCATACCAAACAAAGCATATTTTACAAAATCATGTTCAGTTCATATCTTGCACTATAGGATAATAATTTATATGCAGTGTAGGAATGTACATATAAATGTTATAAATAGAATAGATGTGATCATAACACAACCTTATTTCCTACACATACTTTTAGAAGAAGAAAAGAGGATCAGGCACTAGTGCTAATATCATCTAGGACCCTTCATCCTTATAATAGAGGATGATGCACCGAGAAATATAACATTACAACATACACACAATTGTCTAAGATAGGGTAAAGGCCCTATCAAAAACCTAAGATTTCTCTTATGGGCACTCTGGGTCTCTATTGGTATAAAGTATTTGTTATGTATAATAAAATGAATTCATTTTTATTAATATACATTAAAAATAATGTGATAGCCCAATTATTGACTCTAATGTTGTGAAATATTTTATTAATATAAAAAAAATGTTTATTCCTACAGTGTTTTACACCGAAAATATTAAATTCAATATGTTTTGGTCCTTCTTATCATTTATACAGAAATAAAGTTGTATAACAGAACTAAGTTTTACTTGTTGCAGTTATTATGAACAAAGTATCTTTTTCACTCTGCTACATTTTTTTTAATCATTTTTACTGCTATTTGCTTCCTCAAGTGCATATTCTCCTGAAATATAAATAGGTATAATCTATTACATATAACACTCTGTTCCTAATTCAGTATCTTGGAAGATGTTAGTTAAGATCAAAGTGTGTTTTTATCAAAATAATGACTCATATGGCATAATATTTTCCTGCTTAGCCTTGCAATCATATGGCATAATATTTTCCTGCTTAGCCTTGCAATAATATAGATAGTATTAATAGTAAAATAACCTTGTGATAAATTCTATTATAAGATTATTATTAATGAACTATCGTTTATTCCACCTTGCACAATTGTATAAAATAAGGTATGCGGGGATGTGATTGCTATAGCGCTCAGGTTCAAATGACACTGCCGCTAAATCATTAAATCCATAGCATAGAGTTCAGAGTTTAAATTGCATAACCCTGTCTCTCTGAAATATCTATTAATTCACATATGCTCTATTTCCCTATAAATTATACATATAGTTACATTCTGCAAGGCATTAGATAGAGGTAGTTAATAGCAGTATAAGCAGCAATCTTGATAAATATGCTTTAATGAGTCTTTCCATGAAATGCATCTTTTAGCAGTTCAGTATCTATAGGCTAACATTTATTTTGCCATGTGTCAGTATAAAGAGACGTTTACAGATGTCCCCTGTGCAGCGCTAATACGCAAATACTGCTGCCATCTAATTACTCTAATTATCTGCTAGTGATAGAGATCTTGATTAACAATCCAGTATCTATGATATTAAACTAAGGACCAGATAACATATTAAAAAACAAAAGGCGGGTGCTTGTGCACAGCACACCACCTGACCTAACGCGCGTTTCACAATTTCTTTGTCAGAGGTATCAATTGGTGGATCACCAATTGAGGGTTTAAATACTGAGTGAATTGTTTTAATTGGCTAAGAGGAAGACTGACATTCCTATACTCCAATCAGATTAATTAATAATAATCTATGCTAGTACATAGTATATATTATTAAATATTATGTTAAGTTTCGTTTCCACATGATTCTAATCAATCCTACCACTATTATTGATCCATATAAATTAGATTAAACAAAATAATCAGTCATAAACTACTTACATTTTTAGATATATATTTTAACAGTCATATTTAATATGATTCAAATATAGGTGCAAAGTTATAATTTTAGTGTGTGACTGTTATATCAATCAATGATTATATATATAATTATATTAAATTCCGTTTCCACATGAATTTTAATTTATTATTGTTATTATTATTTATTATTACTATTAATCAAAATAAATTAAATTAAACAAAATAATCATAAACTACCTACATTTTAAGATATATATTCTAACAGTCATATTACATATGATTCAAGTATAAGTGCGGAATTATAATTTTAGTGTTGTGTTTATCAGTGATTATAAATACCAGTGATGATGTATAGACTATAATATACCGTTTATAATGATAGTTAACTTATTATAAATAAATTGTGACAAAGGAAAAATAAATTTTATGTGTATTAATCAATTTTATTACATTTTTTAAACATGCTAATAAATCATGACTAAACCACTAGTGTGAATAATAAATTCAGTGAATAAAAATGAATCAAAATTAATGACTATTACCTTAATAAATAATAAACTCCATATTTTATTTAATTATTTTTCATTTTATGGTTTTTTTTATTATTATATATTTATTTTAGCCACTAATAATTACTGTTAATAACAAATAACTAATTATGGTAAATATGACTCAATAATAATATAAATACATTTATTATATAGCTAAAACTAGGTATGGATTAATATGTAGTAAATATTAATTAGCAGTATAGCATCTCAATAAATATATTCAGGATTTTATCTTAAATGCATAAGTAGTTATTTATAATCAATTAGTTTCAGAATCTTGATGGAATTAGAACAGATGTTTTATTTTTATTTTTATTACTTACACAATATTTAGTAGTATAGATTTTATATGAGAAAGGCAGAGAAGTTATATTCCTCTTTCATGCCTTTTGGAATCATTGAATCTATTAAGAAGATCTATTCTGTTTCTTTTTTTAAAAGTTGATTTGTTATATCTCCCCCTCGGATCCCCAAGAAGATTTGTTCTACACCAAATACCTTAAATGATTTCAAGTCACCACCATGTTCATGAAAAAAATGCCTTGCTACTGAAGTAGGGGTTTTAATTTTTTGTATATATCTAGCTACATTTCTTATAGTCCCTATATGCTCCAAAATCCTTTGTTTTAGCGGACGTGTGGTCATACCTATATAGGACTTCTTACAGGGACATTGTATACAGCAGATAATGTTTTTCGAATCGCAATTGATAAAATGAGAGAATTGATGGGAGATTCCTTTAACAGTTCCTCTGTAATAGTTCTAGTTTTAACCATATACTGACAGGCCTTGCATTTCCCACATGGGTGGGAACCTTTTGTTGATGTCTTCCACTTAGATTTGTTCTTGAAATGACTGAGTCAATTTATCTTTTAGATTTGGGCTCTGCCTCCAACTTATCTGTGCCCTTGAGTCTAATGTCGTGGCTAAATATGGATCATATCTTAATATAGACCAATGTTTTTGAATGATTAATATTATTTTATTAAATTTTATTGAATACCACTCTTTGCAAAAATGTCATGTATATTAATAAAAATGAATTAATTTTATTATACATAACAAATACTTTATACCAATAGAGACCCAGAGTGCCCATAAGAGAAATCTTAGGTTTTTGATAGGGCCTTTACCCTATCTTAGACAATTGTGTGTATATTCCTACACATACTGCAGTATTAGTGCCAAACTGACATGAATTAAAAACACCCTAAATGGAAATATACAGATGTCATTGCTTACCTTCTGGGATGAAAGCAGCGATAAGACATGCTAGTCCTGATACTATACAGCCCACAGACCATGGATATCGTCGGCCAATACGATCCACTGTAACTATAATTATTATGGCAGAAGGGAATTCAACCATAGCTGAGATGAAAAAGTCAAAGTAAATGTCACTACTGGTAGTTCCCATGTGCATAATCAATCCTTGGTAAATAATAGCACATGCAAACCTGAAAACATAAGAAATGACACAGTCATTTTATTGTCTTCCATGAACATCCTATTTCTATCTAATAAATGAGCTTTGTGGAGATACACAATACACACCTGGCAAATATGTAGCAACTGCCTTAAGGAGGACCAAGGGAGTAAGAAATGTTCCATGTGGAACCCATACCACAAAGAATTCAGACTGTTGAGCGACGAATTATGTTCCTATCTTGTACTATAATGGTAAAGATTACCTCTGCAAAGACCTATTTAGGGAAAACTCCACCACTGCTATTTGTTTGTTTAAACAGACAGAATAAGAAGAAATTAGCCATAATATGATATAGCGTATAACCTGTAATCTTGTCAAAAGAATCTTGTTTTTGAGTTTGTATGAAGACTACCATAACATTTTTATAAAATTGGATTTCCAAAACTTCTTTGGCTGTCATGCTCACAGTTGAAATAGAAGAACTCTCAAAATTATAATGAATAATAACAGCACATAAGTGTATTAAAGAGTATAATCCTCATTCTGCAGATCAGGTGTACTTAGATGGGTATAGTATGTTAGCGCAACGTTTAGAGAACAGGTTAAATGATTGAAGTCAAGAGGGCTGTTTTAGTGTCCTTTATTTGGTCTGTATCACTTTAAGATGTGTTATTGCAATGTCAGCTTACATGTTAAATGTTACAAAGTCCAGTCCTTGCTAGCCTGACTTTTTGGGCAGTATTGAAGAAGTCTTAAGTCTACATCATATTTTACATCATATTTTCCTATTAAACTCTGTATAAAGTCTGGATACAGTTTAAGTGTTTCAGATTCTGTTTATGTGTGGGTTAGCTATTACATGGGTAATTCAAACATAAACAGCATTGTTTTTCCAGGGAGCAAAGGTTAGTGGAGAAAGCCCAGCAAAATGTGTATAAAAAATAGCATTTTATGCTAGAATGTCAGCCTATTCTTCCATGCCCAGACTGATTGCAGAAGTGCTGTGGACTTTAGCCTACCGTTGTAGGGCCGAGGCTCATGAATGTGATTTTGACTGTATGCTGAACATACTTGATTGAATTGTGAAGCTAAGTACAATAAATACTTTTATATTTATCTGATGTGTGTGTATTGCATTATTCCCATAATACCCATAGTGCACTCGTGAACCTACTGTATTGCAAAATAACCCACTGACAACACTGATCAGCACAATTCTGAGGTAGAAATGAATGACAGAGAGTAGAAGAGTGGGGACAGAGAAGACAAGAGGGTGCGGACAGTTCAAAGGAGAGAATTGGTGGCAACAAGAGTGGAAAAAAGGTAAGGTAATTATTTTATTTCATTTGTTTTCGGTAATGATGGTGGTATCAGCACTCGGCAATATCAGTGCTGACTTATCTATTGTCACCATAGCAACCTGAACCAACTTAGATTTACTTTTAGATTTACTTAATGCATTCACTAGAGGTGGATGTTATGTGAACAAAGGTGGGGTGGACTCATAAAGCTAATTGTAACAATGCTGTAGTTCACCAGTCATTAAAAGTTTCCTGTATTTCAATCCTGCTGCTGTTTGCTTCCTAAACAAATCTCTTCTTCCCCAGCAATCTCTGTAGCAGGAGACAGGTCCCAGTGATCACTAGGGGTGGAGCACACCAAATTTCTTGTGGACATGTAATCATAAGTAAATTGCAGGGAAGAGAAATCACACGGAAATCCATCTTAATATTTTCAGTGTTTTGCCACTTTTATAATATGATAATAATGATAATGATGATAATGATAATAATGATAACCCCTAACTCTTTCAGCTCCAGTATAATATGGCCAAGAGCTTTGTATTTAAAAATAAAGTTCCTTACCAGCTGTACATCAGAATGAATGTGTGTTTCCTAATCTGAGGTGTTTTGACAAGATGGGAAAAAGATGGAATTTGCTTATCTCTGGTCTCATCTTTTTCATTCAAACTCTGTAGACAGAAAGAGTACATCATTAATAATGTAAGATCTGCAATGAAAACACTCAGATATTGTAGCAATAACTTGTGGAGGTGCCATGAAGATAGTTGAAGATTTGTTTAGAAACAAAGAGACAATTTTTAAGATTTATCCAGTGCCGAGTTGTCTTTTAAACGACAGCACTATCCACCCAATCACCTATGGGGCAGTATGCTTTGTTATGTATGGTTTTTTTGTTTCTTTGTTTTTTCTATAGCTTCTGTTTTGGTTTTTCTCTAAAATTACAGTCAAAATTGAAAATTTTTAAATGAAACATTTATAAACAAAAAATAACAAACAAAAAAGTGTTTTAATGAATCATTCACCTCTAAAGTCCTTAGAATTGTTTTCTTATTCTTTTTAGCAATGCTTTGGATAATTACATTAGCTTCAACTTTCCGGTTTTGGGATATGAGCCATCGAGGGGATTCTGGAACACACCTGTAACAAATAAACATGTCACAAATTCTGTGTAATTTTGTTTTGTCTAAATGATCTACATTAAGGTTTTCATCAAAATTTGGAATGTGGCCAATGTGGACATCAGTCCCAGCTGGTTATTTATGTGTTATGTAGTACATGGGTTCTCAACCAGTGAGACTGGACCTGATTCACACTTAAGAATATTCTTAAAATAAGAACTTAAAGTCACACCTGGATTAAACCATGGTGATTGCAGGGGAGTCATATTTCATTTGTTGCAAACAGTACTAGTGTTGAGAGGTGATATTTCCCAGCCCAAGTCTAAATAACAGTGTAATAGTAAAGCTGGTCAGTATCTGTGTGCAGTAAGCAATTCAAAGATATATCCCTGCATGCAAAGAATACAATAAAATGAATCCCCCCTTCAATCAACATGGAGTGACTTTAAGTTCTTATTTTAAGAAGATTCTTAAGTGTGAATAAGGTCCACTGTTACTACCGATGGTACTTGGACAACTGGGAAAGGTTATAAAGAAATATGATATCAAATGACCAAGGACATAATTAATCAATTAATTGTGGGGGCTAAATGGCATATTTAAAAAATCACCTTAGAATTACTGCAAAAATTGGCTAAAAAAAACAACAACAAAAAGCCTAAAACATACTTTTATGGGTTTGGGTATGTTTCTACATGATATGCAATGTGGTAATGTAAAGTAGAGCAATAGCTGTCTAATAATAGGAGCTGGTAGGCTATGAGACTTGTCATCAGGCTTGTTGTGTTATATTTCTATGACAAATTATTTTAATTAATACATCCCACATCTAGTCTCCACATTAATAACAAGTTTAATTAAATTAAATTGAATTAAATTAAATGTAATCTATTTAAATAGACTTTTTTGCTTGGTCAATACTATGTTTCAGCACAATAGAGAACTCTTGGTTATACGATACCTGGGTTTAATCATTATGAACCATTGTTTGCTTTGAAGTGTTTTTTGTTACATCTCTTATACATTTGACACTATATTTATATTTGTATATAAAGATTGATTAAACAATACAGTTTTGGTTTGGGATTTGTCTTGAGGCACTATAAGTGGATCCAATATATTTTATATACACATATGTTTAGCTTACCAATAATATGTTAAGAACACAAAGTTTGGCAGAGTGACTGTCAGCTGCAGCCATCTCCAGTTAGTAAGGAGATAGGCCACTCCTGTAAGCACGAGAAGTCCAACAGTGAATGCAGCTTGGTACACAATTCCAACTATTTTCCTATGCTCCAAGCCAACAAACTCTGCAACTGAAATGGTCACAAATAATTACAAAGGTTTCCTTAAAAATAGCAATTTAATAATTGTAGATTTTTTTTTTTGTGATTAAACTAAAAACACCATGAACACCATACACTATTTAGGATACTATAGATCAGGCCTGGCCACCCTGTGGCTCTCCAGGTGTTTTTAAAAGACAATGAGTCCCACGTCCCTTGTGGATGTCCCAGTATACTACTTTTACTGCATGGCCATAGCTGATACCTGACAAAGCATGCTGGGACTCCTAGTTTCACAACACCTGCAGTGCCACAGGTTGGCCAGGCCTGCCACAGATAGATAGATAGATAGATAGATAGATAGATAGATAGATGATAGATAGATAGATAGATAGATAGATAGATAGATAGATAGATAGATAGATAACTCAAATTATTTGCACCAACCACAGGTCATGTCTATGTCGAATTGGCTAATACTACTAATTTAAAACCCTTGCACTTCTGGAGAAATGTGTATGCATAAAATGTTATATAATTCTAGTCCCAAATGTTCATGTTTTTAGTCATGTATGACTGTTTTCAATCGGTGATAAGCAAGCATTATCAGCTTTTTTGTTTGCTTTAAATATGTCTGGATGTTTATTCTATTAAACTCAGTAAAATATTATTATCTTTCACACTATAAATGTTTGGCTATTCCATGTTTTAACAAGGTATTTTGCCTTAATTTATATGATTTGAATTGTGCTGTGGACAGTCTGTGCACCAAGGGTTACCCTCTTCTCTTCTCTCTGTATTTTCTATTACAAGGCTATGTTTAGCTTCATTATTTACAAATGATAAATGTATTTAATATGTGTAGATTTTGATTTGACATCTGACACTGCAACTACACAACCATTAAATATCACACTTTCACTTTTGCTGCAAATCATTAACTGGCAGCATATAAACTTCCCATAATTAGGCCAGATCTAGACCACTGTCTGACACCCAGCTTCTGTTGGCTGCTCTCGGAAGTCAGGTGTTTTTTGGCACTGTGCATTCGCTTGCAAGATGTTATGAAAGATTTCTGTATACTAGGAGATCCGTCTGACAGTGAGTTCTGTTACATTCGTATACCTAATCCTGCAAGGGGGTAGGGACACCCATACAGATGAGGGTGGGTGACGGTAGGTAATTCTGCATTGAGAATTTAAGGTTGTAATATGGATGCATAAGGGGGAGTGACATTGGAGTTCAGTTCCTTCTCACGTGTGAACATTCAGACTTGGATCAGTTCCATTGTTATATTAGGGTAAAGAACAAATCAGCTCTGGCAGACTAGGCTAAAAAAGCTGAACCTTTTAAGTGCAGAAACCACTAACCAGTATAGTTAAAAATAACTTTTATTCAATATTAAAAAATATCACAAGACAACATTTATATTCACCACCAAAAACTGAACTGTTACTTATATAAATCACCTCAAATAAGTTTATAAGAGCAGATAAATATTAACTCTAATATAATTTACAAATAACAGTGTTAGGGCCAGATTTATAAAAGTCGATTTGGTAAAAATTGGCATTTTTGGTAATTTTTTTTCCCAGCGATTTTGTGATCGCATTTACTAAAGGCCAAATCGCAGGGATTTGTGTTGTAAAAAGCACCATTAATTTGTGCCTGCTGTAAGTGTCGCTTTAAAGTAAAGCCACACTTACTTTAAAAAAAAAAAACTGTGTAAAATAGTTAATATGAAAAAATGTTTGTTTACTATGGGTTTTGACAATTAAAAAGCATACCGCTGCATCTTCAGGGTCCATCCGGATAATGACTCATGTCATTATCAGAGGCAGGGAGAGGAATGGTCCGTGCGTAGTTTCCTTTTTAAGAAGTAAACTACGCATGGGTAGATAAGGTAGCCCTATAGCACTTATAAATGCCACAATGTACCTGAAAACATGGGGTGGTCAGAGAAGTAGGTGCGGATACCTGTGTATCCGCACCTACAGATCACACTTTCTCCACACCAGAACCTTTATTTAAATAGCTATCCCCGCTTATATGGCGGGGATAGAGCCATTGTAAGTGAAGGGTCTGCCCCTTTCTTGTAAGTACTGACGTACATAACTTTGTAGATTTAATGCTTGGTTGAGCTGACTTTAAAAGTATGACTCACTCACCTGCCCTTTGAGAAAGACAGCAAACGCACGTCAGGAATTAGTTCCCCATGTGCAGCGGGACCAGCACTATGCAAATCTCTTTATGACAGCAGCCCAAACTTACAAGGCAACGAGCATAGGCTATATACTTACCCGGAATGGGGGAAGCGCAGGTCATGAGACCACTAGTTGTTTACTAGGGTGAGCATGGTTGGATATCAGTTAATACATGAGCTGCATCAGGAGAAGAGTACCAACATGGCTTCTATATACACGTGATGAGACCAATGAAATTCAGATTGGTTGAGTTTAAACAATGCAATATTTTCTGTTTCTCTGTTGATATAGAATGTTAAACTGTATACACATTGTTGAGCAAAGGTTGAATCATTTATATGCAATACGATACTAACTTAGGACTGGATCCAGGCCTACGGGCGCCTGAGGTCAGTATGGTCGGCATCGTAGCGGGGAGTGCATGCCACGTGCACTCCCCGCTGGCGGTAGGAAATCTGGACACTTACGTGTCCAGATTCCTACCTTAACTTTTACGATCACGTATACGGTCTTACAGCCGCATACCTGATCATAACGGGGCCCCTTTTCCGTAAGTCGTACGTTACGTACACTGACTCTTATGGCGACATAAGAAGGTTGTGCGCATGCAGTATGTAATTCCCCTTTGGATCGGGGGCTGAGCTTGTTCTTTCTAGCACTGTTATTTGTACTCTTAGATTAGAGTTACTATTTATCTGCTGTTATAAACTTATTTGAGGTGATTTATATAAGTAACAATTCAGTTGCTGGTGGTGAATATTTGTAAATATTTCGCTAACTATTTTAATAAGTGTTGTCATTAGTTTTGTGACATTTTTTTAATATTGAATAATCAGTTATTTTTTAACTATAACTGGCCAGTGGTTTGTGCATTTAAAAGGTTCAGCTTTTTTAGCCTAGTTTGCCAGAGCTGATTTGTTCTTTTTCTCCTATGAGTACTATGAATCTTCAGTAGCACCCACATTATTATATATTGACCTGTGGGACCATTGTTTGTTTTTTGGATTTGTCCATTGTTATATTAGAAGGAAGGAGAAATAAAAAGAAAAGAATGAATTGATATAAAGTAACATTAAGAAAGTGAAATGAATGAAATTAGACCCAACACTTGAAATGATAATCAGAACTTACCTAAAATATATGCTGACAACCAACTGCCTTTACTAACTAACCCCTGAATGAATCGGAAGGTAACAAGCCATGGATATGATGGAGCAAATGCCACAAGGACACCAAAAACAGCTGTGATGCATAATGAGATCAATAGGCACGGCTTGCGACCAAATCTGGAGAGAAGATTGAGAGTCACTTAACAGGTTAACTGTAGTAAAATAATTTAGGTAATAGCATGTAATTAAATAATTGTTATGTTATATCATATATTAATTCCATAGACAAAAAACCTTGCGGTTTAACATGTCTAATTAAGGTTTCTTGCATTGACACAAAACCTTTAAAACTTTACCGTTCAAACGTCAAAAAGCAATGAAATTACGACATTAAGGATGGAGTCTTAATGGACGTGTTCCTTAAGCAATACAGACATAGTATAGACATGGCAAATGGTAAGCTGAAATTTTCACTGTGTGTCCCCCTCAAGCTAAAAAACACCCCCCAGACCACCAGAAGGAGTTGTTATAGCTGATTTCTCCTCCGTCACACCAGGAAAATCCGAGGGAAGTAGCCATCTTACTCCTCTCATGTGAAGGCAGTGTCAGTGCACCCAGCAGATGGCTCTTACCTGACATGTGCAACGTTATGAGCTATTGAAAATCTCTTTCCTATCTCTATAATGCAGCACATTTTCCTAAATTGTAAAAAACCTGTCATTTTCTCTGACACCTCACCCATCAAAGGCACTCCCCAGGATCATCAGCTCCCTAACAAAACAAACAGCTAGTGAAAAGACCCTCTCTGCACTAAGTTCTGCCTTCCCAATCATATTCTAATGTAATCAATGTAATGTGGCTTTCTGAAACAGGAAGTAGAAAAAAACGGCCACATTTTCCACTTTAACCTGTTCCAGTTTTTTCATTTTTAATTATTTCACTATAAATTTTGGCATGCAGCACCAGGAGACAATTCTCCACAGACTGGGGAAAATTTCATCTTAATGCATACAATACTTTCCGAGCTACAGCTCCTCAAACATCATGCCCCAATGGCAGAATGCTGTTTATTATAGTCAACCTTAATATAAGGGCACGACCGTGCCCTTATAATATTGTGGGTAAATATTAAAGATGTCTTGACATTTTTGGTCAATCAGACCTTTTTCATTCAGGGGATTAGCTGCACATAAACTTGACTACAATCAGGGCTGCCAACAGGAATTCTGGGCCCCAGTACAGCAACTTCTTGCCCATCCCTTCCCCTAAATTGTTTTATAATTCGGATACTTTTGCGCCGCCAAAATGGGTGTGTTAAAACCCATTGGGGGCATGACCTGTGTCTCATTGGCGGCATGCTAGGCCATTTACAGAATAAAACCAGAATTGCTGCCTATACCATTTGCAGAGATATGCAGTGGTATAGGCAAGCATGACATATCTCCTAGCATTTAGAACAAAGGTAATGTATATGTTAAATAATAGTTTACAAACATTCTTGCATTGTAAAACACTGTATAAATATATAGGGGTAGATCCAGACCTAAGTGCTTGTTAAGTTTCATCGCGTAGCGTATTTACGCTAGCGTATTTTCTATGCACTCCCCTAGGCCTCCCCTCGCTCGTACGTACTTTGGCCGTTTTACGCTGCCCAAACCCTACCCTAGTACTGATGTACATAATGGATTCACGTACGTATCGCCCTAACCCGGCCCACACTGAATGATTTAAATGCCTTCCTCCGCCTACCAATCGTAACTACAGGTGTTGTATGGATGGTACAGACGTTTAGAGTTACATGGCTTTTACGTTACGTGTTTTTTCTATACAAAACAGACTGAATCCTCGTCACTGGTAGTATACAATGCATCCAAATCACCTCCCTAACTAAAGACTGTATCCTAGTCTCAACCATAAACACAGACTATATCCTAGGCACTGCTTTACAATACATGCTTTATCCTAATCGTTCCATACTGCTAGGAACCTCTTTACCAGAAGCATACACACAGTGCTTGCAGACACAAATATATATTTATGTTGGTAGCTGATCTGAAGCTAACAAAAGGAGGGGTTGAAGTACAAGAATGCTACTTAAAAGTTCACTTTGGGTTTCCACAAGATCAAATAAATATGATAAAACATTAAAACGTATAGGGACGGATTCACTAGGTGGCCATTTTATCAAGTAAAGTAACTTCTTCATATTATGATTATTTTTCAAAGGGGAGAACATAAAAATCACTAGATTTACTAAGCATCAGTTTGTAAAATTGCTGGAAAAACCCCATTAAAATGCAAAAGTCCAAAGCTCTGGGTATGATTTTGTTAAATTCAACACTCAGATGGAAAAAAAATCCAGCCAGAAATGCAAGAATTAAAAAAAAAAAGTTTAAAAATGTTTAAAATAGACCAGGGAAGAGCATCCCCTCTGCTTACTCCATAAGTAGAAATAATAAATAATAATACATTTCTATTTGTTATGTATTACATAATAAGCATAATATATCTAATTGTACAGTACCTGTCTGCAATGTATCCAATAAACAATGAGCCAATAAAGAATCCAAGATTCACAAATGACTGAAACAGATCCAGCTTCCAAGCATCGTCACACACAAGGTTAAACTGAAATGGGTGTAAATTATTAGAGGCAATAACATCCATATTTCAATAAAATTGCACAAATATATCACTACTACTTTGTGTAAAAGTACTGTAGATTTAGATTTGGTCTGTTAAAAGCTGTGTATATATTGTATTGGTCAAAATTATTTTTGAAACAAGTGCAGACTATAGGCCTAAATATTGTAGTGACGTGTGCAGAGATTGCTATTAATTCTTTTAGTAGCATGTGCAGTGTATTGGTCAAAATGATTTTTAGAAAAGAGTACAGACTATAGACCTAAATATGGTAGTGACATGGGGCCAGGTCTAAAGCAACGGCCGATAGAGGTATTATGTGTGCGTACTTCCCCTTTCATCTATGATATGCACATACACACATCGGGACTGATCCAGACCTACGCTTGAGTGCATTTTTATGGTGATCGTAAGCGTAAAAATGGCTATTTGTACTTACTGCGCATGCTTGAAACCATTAGTAGATATGATCGACCGATTCACAGCTAAGTAAAAGCGTAATTACGATATTTTTCCACAGGGGGTGTACACGTCGTAGTGAGAGGGAATTCTCGAAATGCAAATGAACTTAAAGGGCGTGATTCCATTTTAACGATCGATCCACAGTCACGGTTTGCAATCGTAATTAGAATTTAAGAATTGCGCACTTAGGGTTAGATTTTGTAACCGTAAAGTCATTCGGCTACAATACCAAATAGCGTACATACGAATACAAGTGTTTATACGTTTCCTGCATACATTATGCTAGTTTTCAAGCTAATGAATCAGCTGCTGCACTAGTTGCAAAAGGTTATCAGTTAGTTTAACCTACCCTTTATAAGTTGGAGAATGCTAGTAGTACGTTGTGACTTGATGGTTTATCATATAGGCCAGTATATTTGTATTTTGATTCACAATATTGGCTTGCGTTTCTTTTGGGTTTTTTGTCATTCAAGGTAAGTAAACTTTTACTTTTAAATTATATACTTTATGTGTGTTTAATGACAGTTGCTTAATTATGTTAAAAACATGTCTCCTTATGTTTTCCTGATTTTTTATGTAATTAGTAAACGTGTAGCTTTATATTTTGAAGTGTATCTTTAGTGTTTTTTTTGTCCCAAAATAATTTTTTTAATGATTTTCTTTTTTTTTTTTTATCTACAGATGCAACGTAATGATGCACTTTTTAAAAATATTTTTTTGTGTGTGTATGTGTGTCCGTGTGTGTGTTTTTTTTTATATTTTGTGTGTGTGTCTGATTTTTTTTTATGTTTTATTGTGTGTGTGTCTGTATTTTTTTATATTTTATTGTGTGTGTGTGTGTGTGTGTGTGTGTTTATATTTTATTATGTGTGTGTGTTTGTGTGTGTGTGTGTGTGTGTGTGTGTGTATGTTTTTATATTTTATTGTGTGTGTGTGTGTGTGTGTCTGTTTTTTTATATTTTATTATGTGTGTGTGTGTGTGTGTGTGTGTGTGTGTGTGTGTGTTTTTGGTGACATTTTGTGGATGTTGTATTTTTGATGTTTTTTTAGTTTTTTCTTTTTAAATATTAATCATCACTATACATTGGTATTGCATTAAATTAGGACCTTGTTTGAAAACTCTCTTTTCTTTTAATTATGCAGTTTTTGTCTGCAACCCTTCCCAATCCAGCTGTGGAAGAGGTACAGCTACAGTGGAGGGAACCTTGTCTATGTACTCATCATCGAGTACATAGACGAGGACTCGGGAGTGCATCTATAGGCCACGTGTCAGCCTCTTTAATGTGACAGATGATGAGGTCAGGTGCATATATCGCCTTCCACCACATATCATCATGGAAACTCTAGCACTTGTGCAGAGTGACCTGACTTCCAATGTCATGTCACATACATCAATTTCACTGCTTACAAAACTCCTGGCGGTGTTACGGTTTTGTGCCTCAGGCTCCAACGAGTCATGGATTGTGCAACAGGAGTGTCCCAATCGTCATTCTGCAGGATCCTTGATTTGGTATTGCAGGCATTCCTATTGTGCATGGCACACTTTATTCATATGCCATTGAATGAGGCAACCCTTGTGGAGATTAAACAGCACTTTGCCACCATTGCTGGTTTCTCACATGTTATAGGGGCTGTGGATGGGACACATATCACTTTGGTACCTAGGGGTAGAAACTCTATCTTTCTAAATAGAAAGAGTTTCCACTTCATCAATGTCCAAATGATATGTGACTCATCCCTCCTTTTTCGGAACATTGTTGCCAAATATCCAGGCAGCAGCCATGATGCTTTTGTTATGCGGCAATTCACGATATGGCATAAATTAGCTGAGAGGCATGCTAACGGTGGTAGTGATGTGTGGCTATTAGGTACCGTATTTCCCCATGTACAAGACGCTCCCCTGTAAAAGATGCACCTTAATTTTGGGGTCCCAAAATTAAAAGTGCATCTTGTACATGGGGTAAAGCTCCCCTCTCACCTTTCAGGTTTTCTTACCTTTCAGATCATCCAGCGAGCGGGACTGTGGCCACAATACGACGTCCCGTGGTGGCTGAGACTGGGAAATGAAGGGGGGCGCCAAGCCAGAGAGGCGCTCCCCTCAGCCTACTATCCCCCGCTCACGGTGCAGACATAACCCCCTGCTCTTGAGACCAGCAAGCAGCTCATACAGGAGATTCCTGCATGAGCTTCGGCGGCAGTTACATAGAGCGGCTGATGTCAGCTGCTCTGTGTAACTGCGTCAGGCGCTCATACATGAACTACCTGTATAATCTGCCTGCCGGAGGAGAAGAGCGTAATTTAAAAAAAAAAACATGATGGGGGTCTGGTGGCACATTATGGGAGTTCTGGGGTGGCTAGAGACATATGATGGGGGGGCGTGGCCTGTAACTTGCCACGAACGGTCGCATGGTACCTCGGCTCCTGGGCTTTCCTGAGGTTTTCACCCGATCCAGCTGCCCTTCCGTTCTTTGAGGGAGCCTGCTGCGTTCCTGAGGGCCCTGCGGTGTTCCCCGGCTGCAACGGAGGAGTCCCGCTTCTCCCGGCGCCTCTGCCCGTCCTGCCCGCGGGTTGCGGCCTTCATCCACGTGAGGACACGTGTGCCGCCTGCTCCCCGGACCCCTCCGGCGGTAAGCTTACCTGCAGCTCCCGGCGCTATACTTCCCTCTCTCTCTGCACCTCCGGACGGCTGGGAAACATACTGTGCCGCAACACACAGCCTGCCAGTGCTGCGTTCAGCGCTTTCCTGACTCCTGGCACACGGACACATAGTTACTAGCCTGCAGGCCCCAGACCTTCAACGGCTGCTGCACTGCTTCCCCGTTGGCCCAGCCTCCCAGCCTACCAGCTATCCCTGCACTACCCTGCTGCCCTTCCATGGCACATGTTGGGGGTACTGGGAGGGGGCTGGTGGAACATGATGGGAGTACTTGGGGGGCTTGTGGCACATGATGGGAGTACTGGGGATGCTGGTGGCATATGATGGCAGTATTGGGGGAAGCTTATGGCACATAATGGGAGTACTGGGGGTGGAGACTGGTTGCACATGATGGGAGTACTGGAAGGGCTGGTGGCACATGATGGGAGTAGGGAAAGGCCGGTTGGCACATGATGGGAGTACTGGAAGGGCTGGTGGCACATGATGGGAGTACTGGAAGGGCTGGTGGCACATGATGGGAGTACTGGAGGGGCTTGTGGCATATGATGGAAGTACTGTGGGACTGGTGACATATGATAGCAGTACCGGGGAAGGCTGGAGACACATGATGGGAGTACTGGGGGAGCTGGAGACACATGATGGGCATAAGCAGTATAAGCAAGAATGGGGGCATAGTATGGCACATTAATGTTATTCTGGGTTATCAAATTATTTATAAAGGAGTGCAAATTTATTTTTTTGCAGGGGGCGCCAGACATGCTAGCACTGGCCCTGATCGCGGTGAGACATGGGATACCTTTTGAGATTGAGGTTGACGCAGATGTAGATCCTCCTCTGTCAGCTCTAACATCAGCTGCATAACATCGCCTCCTCTTCACAGTCTGGATCAGACTTCTGTAATTATGTCGTGGAAAATTATTTTTAAGGTATTTTAATGAATTTTGTTTACTACCAAAAGTTTAAATAACCAAATGAAACTATATATGTTCAAAAATCAGCAACTTTTGTTGATACACCCATTTTTAATCATGTTTGCAAGGTGTGTGAAAATGTACAACAAAGTAATTTTCACCAAACCAAATATGTAGAAAAAGGCCTTCATGTGTTTCATCACGCATATGTATTTATTAGACACATGTCAAGATCAACATGTTATTGCCCAATCAAACATCAAAATGTGCAAAAAGAAATAACTTGTTGCAATGTTGCAAAAAGTACATGTAAATTTTAATCTATATTAAAGACTTTTTCTAAACGTTTCTAAAGACGTTTCTAAACATATTGCCATGTCAAGTATTGTATTAATTTTTATTGCGGTCTTTTTACCTCCTTTGCTTGTTTTTGGTATCACACTCTGTGTTCTATTTTTTTAGGTGGAGGTGCACAGTCTTCTCCTGATGTTCGGGGTGCTGTGCTCGAACGTGTTGCTGGTTGTTCTGTTTCGTTTACTTGTGTTCTAGAAGTGGATGGCACACACTCCTCTGATGTTGTGTCTGTTTGCCGCATTGCCCACTGCATATAGCAGACACTTTGGTGAGCATCATTTTCTCCAGTCTGTCATTATGTGCTATTATTTTTTCATAGAAATTGTCCAGTTTATCATTCATGTGTTGAAGAATTTTAGCTTGTGCTTCTGTGGACTCATAATTTCTATCAAATTTTTGCTGTATGGATTTCATTGTTGCTTGATGTTCTTGTTGAGCAGTTGGTGCAGAAATTGACATATTGCTTGTTCTTTGAACCACAGCTTCAGAGTGGTGTGTGGGTGAAGGTGGTTCCTGTGTCTGAAAATCTGATAGAGAAAAACTATCTGCAATCTCCTCGTGTTCCATTTCTAGAGGATCTGTGTGTGGTAAGTGTATACAATTAATCAACCTTTCATGCATTGTAATTGTACATTTGAGACTAGCTAAAACTATATTCGTTAAATGATAAATTATCATTATGCTTTTATTCTGTTAATGTACATGCTCACACACTTTAGAAATGTAAAATGAATATTTTTGGTAAATCCGAAATTGGTAACATTACCTGGCGAGTCCGAATGTCCTTCATCCACCACAGGTTGGAGTAATCTGGGTGGCGGACCATCCATGGTGTTCAGGTCTCCGACACCTTCCACCTCTGCCTGGCTCACAACTTGCAAGGCCAGTTTCTCAACATTGGTGAATTGCAGGGAATCGGGTAATGACCCAGCCCCAGTGGTGCGCTCATGTTTGGACTTTGCAGCTAATTCTTTTTTATGGCCTGTTTCAGATCCGACCATCTGTTTAAAACAAGAAAATAAAACATGTTGGTTAAAAACTTTACAAAGAAAATACTTTGGTAAGGAACAACAACATAACGGTTTTTTTAAATTTTGGTTTGCTGGTCGTTTAATCTTGTTTACACTAGTAAAGCATTCTGACAAACCTTAGATTGACTTTGTATATACTTTGTATATAATTATACTTTGTATATAATTATAATTTTTTTGCAATGTGCGACTTTATTGTATATATATTATATTATATAGTGTTTGTTGTTTTCTTACCTTTACTTTAGATGTTGTAAAGTTCTGGTCATGCATTGAGGATTTTGGGATTTAGAGTAAGAGATGAAATCCTCATAAATTTGGGTCTACGCTTGTGGCCTGAGGTGTCCAGCGATTTCACCTTCATCATTATGTAGTTTTGCCAAGATGTTATTCACAAGATGGATCACCTCTTGAGGAGTAAAATTAGGACTTCTACATTTTCCCTTAGGCCCCATGGTAATTCTCAGCATTAGTTCTTAAATGACAAGCAGTGTTTTTTTTTTGTTGGTTTTTTTTTTGGG
>WWET01004619.1:10601-22359 GCA_011038615.1 Limnodynastes dumerilii | reverse complement strand
TTTTCACTTTAAGCCAATGAAATTTGCAAAATTGTGATTGATTACTGTATGAGCCAACCTATGTGTCTGAATGAGTTTACATAGTGACTTGTCGTTCTGGGTGGGCATGTTTTTGAATCCCGCCAGTTGTGTGCGTTATTTATAGCGTGCGTGTGTCCGGTTACTTTATTTATTTATTGTGAAAATTTGCTTATGTAGTATTTTTTAAACGCACTGTTGTCTGTTTTGAAGGAGACATATTTTTAAAGTGTTTAAGGAGATATATTGTGAACGTTGCATTTAAATGCTTATTGCGTTTTACAAATAATCCTGTGGATTGTACTTTCGTAAGTATCTACACTAATATGGGCGAGATTGTGCATAGTGTTTTTGCTAAGTTACTCTAAAATGTTAAAGCTGGTCCTGTAGTGCTGGCCATCCTGTGTCTGAGCCAATCATACTTCCCGTGCTTTGATTGACATGCATTTTAGAACATTGGTGAGTTTATATTGTGCTATATGTAATAGGAATCTTATTTGTCGCTCCTTAAAGGCGTGACAGACACAATCGTGCTGAATTTGCCCGCCGGGAAATGGCCAGGCTGGAGCAGGAGGAGGAGAAGTCACCCCAGGCCCTGCAGGTGGAGGAGCAGGAGGAGTATTCCCCCCATTCCCTGCATGTTGAGGAGCAAGAGGAGGATTCCCCCCAGGCCCTACAGGTGGAGGAGTAGCAGGAGGAGGAGGACCTGGAGTTTGAGTCCCCCCAGGTCCTGCAGGTGGAGGAGGATGAGGAGGAGGAACAAGATGTCCTGCACCAGCATGTGCAGCAAGCAAACGATGCAGGGGTTCTTGGTAAGTAAGTTTGTGGCTTAATATTGTTTGCTTGCATATGATGAATTGCAGAGTGATTGGTTTTTAAATTGATGGACTCCCAAGAATGTTTCATTGTTTGAATAAATGTGAACCAAGGATTGTTTAAATGTTTTTGGAGTGTTATAAAATTGTGTTTAAAACTCCATCATCAATTGAATTATTGTGGGGTTTTTTTCATTCATAAAATAATAGGTGTATTTTATATTAAATTATGTAATTTCGTTTTTTAATTGGGGCACAATTGTAAAAGTTAAAGACATGTTACAATGTGCAAGTGAATTTGTCCGCACAAAAGCAATTAATGTGTAGGTAATGATTATTTGTGTGGTTTAAAAGTTCATTCACACCATCATAAACGTTCATTTGGCATTTCAAATTTTACTTCACTTTTAAAGATATGGAATATTCTGTAAAGTGTCATGAGGCTATTGTTAAAAAGGCCTAGAAAACGCATGATATGACTTCAGGAAATGTTTTGTGACGAGCCTAACTTTAGATGCAGGAGAGATGACAGGTCCTCAATATGTGAGACCACACACAAAAAAATTATAATTGTATTAATTGTGTAAGTTGCATATCATAGTATGTGTGTAAATGGTAATTGACTTTTCACATTTATCCAACAGATGTGGAGAACATTGAGGAGGGGCAAGACCCCTTCACCCTGGAAATTCTTACCTTGCTGCACATGCTGGTGCAGATGGGCCAAACTTCCCAAATTATGTTATATTTATATTTTAATTTTCAAATATAGTTTTTTTGTGTTATATATTTGCTATTGTTGTTTGTTTTAATGTTTTTTTGTAAATACATTTTAATCTGTTTCAAAGTTTGTTTTTACTGTTTCTTCAACATCACAACACAACAATAAAAAAAGATGTAATAAAACTGCAAAACATAAAGTTAAATTTACGGACTCATAGTTGTTGATAATTTGTTATATTAATTTATATATTTATTAACATATTGAAATAACAATTTTAATTAACATCATTAACATATTGAAAATATCACACTTTTATTCACAACTAAGTGTAAACATACACGTCTTACATTTAGGATATATATAAATCAAAATACATACATATATTTAAAAAAAACAATTTTAATATTCTCAAAACATACACATAAAAACGTGAACACAACAATAGAAGTGTATGTACGGCCGTACGAACCTCAGATAGTATTGTTGTACATACGGCCGAACGATCCACAGTTAGTAAGGTTGTAAATACGGCTAAACCATCCAGAGTTAGTAGTGCCATAAATACGAACGATAGATCAACAGTTACTAATGTAGTAAGTACGCAATTCGTATAATACGCTTTCGTAAGTTCATAATTGTTACTGGGCGTCCATAAAATGGGGTTTTACACAAGGGCGTAAATACGCTTGAACTTAGATACGATCGCGTTGGTCTGGATCAGGCCCATCGTCCTTACGCGTGTGTACCAGCAGGTGTACGTAACTTTGTTACTTACGCCAACTGGTATGAAAAAGGGGTGGACAACAATTTTTACGATGGTCATATCTCCTCCATATAGGCGGAGATAGCCATGTAAATTAGGTGTCAGGATGAGGGAAGCCCGTTACGACTACGTCTGCGGCCGCAAGGCCGCAGAACTAGTCGTAAAATTTAAGGTTGGAATTTGGACACATAAGTGTCCGGATTTCCTACCGAGAGCAGTGAGTGCAGGGGGCGTGCACTCCCCGCTACACGTTCGCACTTACAGACCCTTGCACGCACGTAATGCATGCGCAGGTCTGGATCTGGCCCATGTGCAGGATACAGCAGTGCTGCCGACTTCTCAGTTCCTCCCCCGGGAGATCTCAGAGGGAAGAACTAGATGTCGGTATGGAGGCAGGACTTAATGACACATTATTAAGCCACACCGCCTGTCAATCACTGCTGCAATTTCCCTAGTATTTCAAGGGGTAAGTGGGACATTTTGACAAATTCATGTCATAAAGTCCCGCCCATCCCTTGTAACACTAGGAATTTTTATCATGAGAGTCAGGGGGTCTGGACTTGCAGGAGATTTGTCACCTGAATTTCGTGAGTCTCCCGGATATTCCCTGTGGTACATCTTAGAAGTTCAGGACCAACAAGTTCAGAGAATTTGCCAATTAAAGTTTAGAAAGTGTTAAAGTGTGAAGAAATATGGCAATGCACTTTGTAGTATTGTAATTTATATTTAGATTTGCTGTTTTTTGCATAAGCTAAATGGTAATGAGACTTGTGCACTTGTAAGGATCATCTGACATACATGCACAGCATAGAGACATCCATTGGCATTTGTACTGTGACTGTATGAGAAGATTTAATTTATTACAACATAATTTGCAGAAAGTCTCTATTCCATTTTTTACTTTATACAAAGATGAATATTATAATGCATGCTAGTGGGGGGTATTTCCTGCCACTATGTTTATTTTGATAAAAGGGGAACAAAAAAAAAACAACTTTCAAAAACTTAAACATTTAATTTTATATGCCATGAGGATACATGATTAACTTAGACTTGACCTCTAGCAAGTGCACAACGTATCAGGAGTGCACAACCAGGCGCATTCTGATTCCGATCAGGTGCAGTCGCGGGGTCTCGCCAAGCCAGCTCATTGAGTTTGTCCTTCCACCCACACAAGCCCATGGAACGGTTCTACGCATGTGCACTAGCAAGTGCATCAAATGTATCACACCAGAAAATGTACTCTCAGATCTGGATTGAGGCCAGACTGTTCACAGCACACGCATCACAGTTATGCTAATACAGACTACCTGTATGGGTGTAGTACTAATTTCCCGCCGCACCGCCGGCCCACAACACTCCACTGCTCTGCCGAAGTCAACAAGCTGCTTTTCCCCAGATATGTACAGCTCCACTGTACTTAGATTGTGCCGTGCACCTCACTTCCCTCCCTTCTACTCCCGCGAACGGCAGCAGCAGCGGGCTTTGCTTCCCGTCGGACAGCTATCCGGCCGCCGGGCCACGTGTGAGGGGAAGCGAAGGCTGGGGTAGCACTAGGGTCCTTGGATGCCTCAGACTCAAGAGGCCGACTCCGGGGCGAACAGGCTGCTCCCGCCAGCTACAAATAGTCCCGTGTAGTAGGGGAGCTGTGACAGAAGCACCCAACTACTTTCCTTCCCTCGGGGCCGAGTTAAAGTCCTCGATGAAGGCGGATAATGTAGCTGACCACGGGAGGACTATTAAAATGCCGCCACCATGATTCACCGCCTGCCGAAAGTCCTTATATTTTTTTTGTCTGGCCAGATTGTGCCAAATGGAGTTTTCAATATTACCATATATAACACCCATAAAATCTTCTTCTTCTCTCCATAATGGATCTTTAATTTCTCGCCATGGCGGCTGAGCAACACCTGACTGCTCATTCATTCATTCTTAAGCAGTAACTTAAGAAGTCCCAGAGCTGGAGGCCCTCCTTTTGCCTTGGGCCCATTAGAAACTCCTGCCAACATCTTGCTGTCCTTTCCCACTCTAGAGTAATTCCTATGCATTGACAGTTGGAGAAGTTAACAGAAGAAAAATGGGGAGCTTTTGAGAGGAATAATGTTTTGACTATATTTACCGTACTGTACTGCCAGGAGAACCACATGGGAGACCATTTCTGCAGGTCCACTTGGAGACCAGTCAGGAGAGGGGTAAAGTCACGCTTGCATAGATAGGTATGTGTCAGGTATGAGGTTAGTATCTATGTATCTTAAGACCGAATCCAGACCTCTGCTTCTGCTGCGTTTGGAGCTCTGTGCGCAGCGGAGACCAGAGCGTAACCAACATACACTTCCCAGCCCAGCATTGAGAATGTGAATCATTCTCCTGGTGCCGTTATATCCTTGTTATTTCAGTACTTCACCTGCATCATTACAGAATCCAAGTTTTTCCTGGAACGAAACCACCATCTTTCTATTGGATACTTACCTATTACCTGCATTCTGTCAGTGACATTCTGTTTTCAGATTCCTATGTGTTCCATATTATCTGCTCAGCTACTGGTTATTCACCTATTACCAGTGTTGCATCAGCTGTAATCTGTTACTTACATACTTTCTTGCCAATACCCAGCATTCTACTCGTTCCAGTTGATGTTGTGATTCATCTTCTAACTGTACATAAAACTGCATTATCAGAAGTCAGGATCCGGTCCTATGTATTTTGCTCAGTCTCTGGTAGGCTCTTTTGGCTTGATTAGTCAAAATGAAGAGCCTTTAGGAGTGGGGCCTATAGAGGGATAGAAGTATTGAAGAAAAGTACATTTTTCATTTTAAGTACCAGAGATCCTCATTACTAGCTCTGTGCCCAGTGATACAGTGCCCCTCATGGATTCAGAGAAAAGAATTGAATGCACTCAAATCCTCTTTATTTGTATACGTGTTTGCGGTTAAATTAGAAGAGATCCAACTTTCTGTCCCCTGCACCACAGTCTGTATTGCATCCAGTGCCTCTGGTTTAGAAGAAGATAAAATATGCACAAAGTCTTATAGCAGTCATTTTCATTTAGCAAGCTGAAAATAGGAAATACATTTTGCTCTCAATATACAGTAGTAACGGATTTGAAAAAGACTTACTGTTTCAATTAACAACTTTTATCCAAATAACACTAAAAGCTGCATTATATTATTATATAAGTATACAATATTATCCAAATAATGTACATTATTATTAAATAAAAAATAATACAATAATAATTACGGACCAGACCCAGACTCCTGCATGATTTCCTTGTCTGTGGGAGTCTGTCCATCCGAACGAGAGAGGAAAGTGAACTTCCCCTGTCACTCCCCTCTCTCGTTCAGAACAAGTGTGTACAATTTACATGCTTGTGGGGAAGCACAGCCCCTTCCCACGTAAATGCCATCACAAGGAACTGCGCCCTCCAGTCCATTTTAGCTCACTTACGCACCTTGCGCATAAATGGGCTATCGTTTTTAAATCTGAATTCGGTCCTACATCATTATTAGTATAACTAACACCCCTTAGCTTAAATATTTAACTATCATAATTAAACTCAGTAACTTATAAAAAACAAATACACTGTAAATTGGTTAAGCATCTTCTAGCTGGTTAAGCGAGTTTATCAAACAATACAAAGTACAATGTACACATGCAGGAAACCTGTCATTTGCTGTAAAAATACAGATCTGGAAGCATGTTTGAGGATTTTTAAAATAATTTTATTGTTTGAGAAGCAGTTATTTTATTATTTTACTTAGCAAAGTCTGGACTAGTCATTAAAAACCCAAATCTTGTAAACATGACTTCTTTTGATGACATTCTGGAGGACATTGGACAATTTGGTGTGTATCAGAAACAGTTGTTTTTGATCATGTGTCTGATTTCTGCTGTGTACAGCCCAATATATGTGGGCATTGTATTTTTAGGTTTTGTGCCTGAATTCAAATGCAATAATTCAGCAGCTGAGGTTATGAAAAATAATTGTGGTTGGAATGTTGAGAAAGGAATAAACTACACTCTTCCAGGACTGGATGATTCCACAGATGCGCTGTACATGAGTCAGTGTCTTCAGTTAGATATAGACTGGAATAAATCATCTCTCAATTGCATGGATGCAGTAAGCAATGTTACAACATCTAGCCTCAATCCCCTAACTTTTACAAGCTGTACCGATGGGTGGATTTATAATACTACAGGATCATCCATAGTGACAGAGGTAAGAAAGGAAACTTTGGAATCTAATATGTTTAAGCTTGCACATCATCAGTCCAGGGGTATATAAACCTGTTTTTTCCTATGTGTATAGTTATACTCCAATCAGCCTGGAGGTGTGTCCTGGGCTGAAAGCTGATTAAGGGATGAATCTGTAAATAGCTGGCAGTGTGGGTTCCACGTTGCTAGTTAAAATGTTGGTCTCCTGCGTTCTGCCTACTTCATTACCTGGTGTTCCTAATCTGCCTGATTTGCTGGTTCGGTGTGTATGTTCTCTCCTCTGTTTCCCTCACTGCTCCCTAGCCTTCCACCTTGCCTTTCCTCGGAGTGTGTTTTCTCCCTGTGTATTTATCTGGTGGTCTCAGTTGGTGCCGTCGCATTTGCTTCAACTTTCAGCTTGTCAGCAGTTCATGTGTCGGGCATCAATATCTGTGTGTTTGCATGTGTCATCTACTCGCACAGTATCTTAAGCTGGCCATACACTAGAGTGATTATCGGGCCGATCACCCAATTATCTGGTTATCGGGCAAATAATCGCTCTAGTGTATGGTACAGATCCATTTTTGAAACGCCAAATAAGTGCACCAGAAACGCTTCCCTCCCCCCTGTCTCTTGACTCACGCACTTAGTTGCTGGGCCGGCAGTCAGCGCTCCTCCCCCTCTGTCCCATCTAGGAGTATAAGCCGGCAATAACGATGCCTGCATGTGTGTGAGCACTGATTGTACACACATGCAGAATACCTGTATCATCAGCCGTTTTGTCCTTCATCTCCAGCATCTATGCTCCTAGATGGGACAGAGGGGGAGGAGCGCTGACTGCCGGCCCAGCAACTAATTGAGTGAGTCAAGAGACAGGGGGGAGGGAAGCGTTTCTGGTGCACTTATTTGGCGTTTCAAAAATGGATCTGTACCATACACTAGAGCGATTATTTGCCCGATAACCAGATAATTGGGTGATCGGCCCGATAATCACTCTAGTGTATGGCCAGCTTAAGATACTGTGCGAGTAGATGACACATGCAAACACACAGATATTGATGCCCGACACATGAACTGCTGACAAGCTGAAAGTTGAAGCAAATGCGACGGCACCAACTGAGACCACCAGATAAATACACAGGGAGAAAACACACTCCGAGGAAAGGCAAGGTGGAAGGCTAGGGAGCAGTGAGGGAAACAGAGGAGAGAACATACACACCGAACCAGCAAATCAGGCAGATTAGGAACACCAGGTAATGAAGTAGGCAGAACGCAGGAGACCAACATTTTAACTAGCAACGTGGAACCCACACTGCCAGCTATTTACAGATTCATCCCTTAATCAGCTTTCAGCCCAGGACACACCTCCAGGCTGATTGGAGTATAACTATACACATAGGAAAAAACTGGTTTATATACCCCTGGACTGATGATGTGCAAGCTTAAACATATTAGATTCCAAAGTTTCCTTTCTTACCTCTGTCACTATGGATGATCCTGTAGTATTATAAATCCACCCATCGGTACAGCTTGTAAAAGTTAGGGGATTGAGGCTAGATGTTGTAACATTGCTTACTGCATCCATGCAATTGAGAGATGATTTATTCCAGTCTATATCTAACTGAAGACACTGACTCATGTACAGCGCATCTGTGGAATCATCCAGTCCTGGAAGAGTGTAGTTTATTCCTTTCTCAACATTCCAACCACAATTATTTTTCATAACCTCAGCTGCTGAATTATTGCATTTGAATTCAGGCACAAAACCTAAAAATACAATGCCCACATATATTGGGCTGTACACAGCAGAAATCAGACACATGATCAAAAACAACTGTTTCTGATACACACCAAATTGTCCAATGTCCTCCAGAATGTCATCAAAAGAAGTCATGTTTACAAGATTTGGGTTTTTAATGACTAGTCCAGACTTTGCTAAGTAAAATAATAAAATAACTGCTTCTCAAACAATAAAATTATTTTAAAAATCCTCAAACATGCTTCCAGATCTGTATTTTTACAGCAAATGACAGGTTTCCTGCATGTGTACATTGTACTTTGTATTGTTTGATAAACTCGCTTAACCAGCTAGAAGATGCTTAACCAATTTACAGTGTATTTGTTTTTTATAAGTTACTGAGTTTAATTATGATAGTTAAATATTTAAGCTAAGGGGTGTTAGTTATACTAATAATGATGTAGGACCGAATTCAGATTTAAAAACGATAGCCCATTTATGCGCAAGGTGCGTAAGTGAGCTAAAATGGACTGGAGGGCGCAGTTCCTTGTGATGGCATTTACGTGGGAAGGGGCTGTGCTTCCCCACAAGCATGTAAATTGTACACACTTGTTCTGAACGAGAGAGGGGAGTGACAGGGGAAGTTCACTTTCCTCTCTCGTTCGGATGGACAGACTCCCACAGACAAGGAAATCATGCAGGAGTCTGGGTCTGGTCCGTAATTATTATTGTATTATTTTTTATTTAATAATAATGTACATTATTTGGATAATATTGTATACTTATATAATAATATAATGCAGCTTTTAGTGTTATTTGGATAAAAGTTGTTAATTGAAACAGTAAGTCTTTTTCAAATCCGTTACTACTGTATATTGAGAGCAAAATGTATTTCCTATTTTCAGCTTGCTAAATGAAAATGACTGCTATAAGACTTTGTGCATATTTTATTTTCTTCTAAACCAGAGGCACTGGATGCAATACAGACTGTGGTGCAGGGGACAGAAAGTTGGATCTCTTCTAATTTAACCGCAAACACGTATACAAATAAAGAGGATTTGAGTGCATTCAATTCTTTTCTCTGAATCCATGAGGGGCACTGTATCACTGGGCACAGAGCTAGTAATGAGGATCTCTGGTACTTAAAATGAAAAATGTACTTTTCTTCAATACTTCTATCCCTCTATAGGCCCCACTCCTAAAGGCTCTTCATTTTGACTAATCAAGCCAAAAGAGCCTACCAGAGACTGAGCAAAATACATAGGACCGGATCCTGACTTCTGATAATGCAGTTTTATGTACAGTTAGAAGATGAATCACAACATCAACTGGAACGAGTAGAATGCTGGGTATTGGCAAGAAAGTATGTAAGTAACAGATTACAGCTGATGCAACACTGGTAATAGGTGAATAACCAGTAGCTGAGCAGATAATATGGAACACATAGGAATCTGAAAACAGAATGTCACTGACAGAATGCAGGTAATAGGTAAGTATCCAATAGAAAGATGGTGGTTTCGTTCCAGGAAAAACTTGGATTCTGTAATGATGCAGGTGAAGTACTGAAATAACAAGGATATAACGGCACCAGGAGAATGATTCACATTCTCAATGCTGGGCTGGGAAGTGTATGTTGGTTACGCTCTGGTCTCCGCTGCGCACAGAGCTCCAAACGCAGCAGAAGCAGAGGTCTGGATTCGGTCTTAAGATACATAGATACTAACCTCATACCTGACACATACCTATCTATGCAAGCGTGACTTTACCCCTCTCCTGACTGGTCTCCAAGTGGACCTGCAGAAATGGTCTCCCATGTGGTTCTCCTGGCAGTACAGTACGGTAAATATAGTCAAAACATTATTCCTCTCAAAAGCTCCCCATTTTTCTTCTGTTAACTTCTCCAACTGTCAATGCATAGGAATTACTCTAGAGTGGGAAAGGACAGCAAGATGTTGGCAGGAGTTTCTAATGGGCCCAAGGCAAAAGGAGGGCCTCCAGCTCTGGGACTTCTTAAGTTACTGCTTAAGAATGAATGAATGAGCAGTCAGGTGTTGCTCAGCCGCCATGGCGAGAAATTAAAGATCCATTATGGAGAGAAGAAGAAGATTTTATGGGTGTTATATATGGTAATATTGAAAACTCCATTTGGCACAATCTGGCCAGACAAAAAAAATATAAGGACTTTCGGCAGGCGGTGAATCATGGTGGCGGCATTTTAATAGTCCTCCCGTGGTCAGCTACATTATCCGCCTTCATCGAGGACTTTAACTCGGCCCCGAGGGAAGGAAAGTAGTTGGGTGCTTCTGTCACAGCTCCCCTACTACACGGGACTATTTGTAGCTGGCGGGAGCAGCCTGTTCGCCCCGGAGTCGGTCTCTTGAGTCTGAGGCATCCAAGGACCCTAGTGCTACCCCAGCCTTCGCTTCCCCTCACACGTGGCCCGGCGGCCGGATAGCTGTCCGACGGGAAGCAAAGCCCGCTGCTGCTGCCGTTCGCGGGAGTAGAAGGGAGGGAAGTGAGGTGCACGGCACAATCTAAGTACAGTGGAGCTGTACATATCTGGGGAAAAGCAGCTTGTTGACTTCGGCGGAGCAGTGGAGTGTTGTGGGCCGGCGGTGCGGCGCTGGGAAGCTGTGATACCTGTGACACGACCAGCAAGGGGAACAGATCGGTACAGGGACAAGTGCTCGGAGCCCCATCTTTTTCCACTAACCGTGAGTTGCACTTCACAACGCGGGGGACAGTTAGAAGGCCGGAGGAGTGGTGGGATAGGCACGCAAAGTGACCACCATTTAGTGCAGCAGTATTCCACTCACTGCTTTATTTCTACTTGCCATTCTACAAGACAGCATCTGTGTTTTCACCTATATTTAACCCCCAAAAAAAACAAATAGACAACCACTCCAGAACCTCTGGTGTTCTTACCATTGTAAGGGTGGCGCAAAAATCTCCCGCCAATTTCCTGCAGCCATTTTCTATCAACACTACCAGCGTTGATTCAGATGTGGATCTTTTCCCTGTGCAGCTGAAAATAACCAACAAGTAGTCTGCATAACCCCTGTTGCCAGGGGCGTAGCTAAAGGTTCATGGGCCCAGGTGCAAAAGATCAGCTTGGGCCCCCCACTCCCCCACCTACAACAAAAATAAAATTTCAATCTATTTATACTATGGTATATCTTGTTACTGTATATATAATATATAGAATAATGTGTTTACTGATATGTCATATATATAATAATGTGCTTACTGTCAGTACTCTACAGCCATTCAATCTCCCCTTTGTGTGTGACTCTACTGTCATCCTTTCCTACCCTCTGGTGCGTCTCTAAAGCCATCCAATCTCCCCCATTATGTGTGTATCTCTAGAGCCATCCAAACTCTCCTCTCCTTGTGTGTGTCTCCACAGTCGGCCTTTCTGCCCCTTCCTTGTGTGTGTTGGACTAGTCAGCCTTTCTGCCTCTTACTTTTGTGTATTCAATAAGCCTTATTGCCCCTTCCTTGTGTGT
>WWET01004618.1:97363-109103 GCA_011038615.1 Limnodynastes dumerilii | reverse complement strand
ACAAAAAACACTTTCTTGTAACCATAATGCAATAAAAACAATAAAAAAGAGCATCCTAGTAAATGTTTTCACATAGAAAATTTTACGTTAATCGCCCCCTAAAATGAATTAACTTTCTCATTCCCAATATATTTAGCCTCACATTATTTTATCCCCCAAAGAACATTTTAGTTAAGTTTTGTTTTAAAAAGTATTGTCAACCAATCTTATTCAGGATTTTTTTTTTAAGTATTCTGATAAGCTTTAAGTGGCATAACAATTTATTTATCATTGTTTGACTTAATACTTATTTATATACTTAAATCTGTTAATGTATGAACTTTTGTGCACATTGTTCAAAGCCAGGATAATAGGTGGTAGTGATAGTTTCTGGACAATCTTATTGGTTATGAATTTAATCTGACACACCTACTGTAATATCCACCATACAAGCAGTTTATGCAATAGGTAATATTTAGACATTACTGCAGATGAAACAGGGCATTATTATTTATGTTGAGTTATGTTTGAGATGTATATAATGGTAATTAAGGAGGGCACTTACCAATCTGCAACTGTTTTAAAACTTCTTCTTATGGCTACATTATCAGTTTTATGCAGAATATATCCATTAACGAACCAGCTGTTCAAACAATACTCCTTGAAAAGGAGAGGGAGCACACAGAGTAATACCATACAGGCTTTTCAGAAGCTGCTGTCTGTGTGGAACCTATCAACATAGCAGTGCTGGAAACATCCCTGCATGCACAGTGTCCAGCTTTACTATCACACTGTTATTTAGACTTGGGATAGGAAACATCACCTTTCAACTCTAATACTGTTTGCAACAGATGAAATATGACTCCCCTGCAATCACCATGGTTTAACCCAGGAGTAACTAATTTCAAGCACTTACGTAAGTCTGGATCCAGCCCAATGTCCTTTTCTAATGTAATACAAATATAAGTATTGCTGTTCTCCCCCTGTGCACTACAGCCACATAATTACTACTGGTATCTCTCTGTGTAATACAGACACATATACAGATGTTCTCACAGTGACATACATATGACATATACCACCATTACTCTTGTAATACAGACACAATTACTGCTTATTATGAGCCTGTGCAGCTGGTATACAGACGCACATGGGGGGCAGCAAGCAGAAGACTGAACTACACACCTGTGACAACAATGAAGGACCAATCACCTAATCAGTAAGAAGAAGTCTTATATACTCCCTTTTAAGTGCTGGTAATTTACCAGGACGATTATAGTCCCAACAGCTGCCCCTAGAGGTAGATCAGGATTCTACAAGTCCAGGTGTAGTATTGTAACAATACTAGGGCTAGAATTACTAAATTTCTCAAAAGCAAAAAACAGCAACCAATCAGATTATTGCTCTCCATTTGCTTGCATACTAGAGAATGTCAGCTAGAATTTGAATGATTGCTATGGGCAACATTCTCCATTTTTCCTTTTTAGAAGTTTAGTAGTTTAGTAAATCCAGCCCCTATTCTTCTGGGACCTGATCCAGAGTTCTTTTAAGCAGTAGATGCACAAATCCCTTGTCTGCTGTGCATGTTTCCTATCCAGAACTGTGAATTTTGCAACTCTGCACAGCACATACAAAAGGTGCAAGGATGTGTATAGGCAGTGGCTGTATAGAGGCTGGAAGGTGGACTCAAATCAGCCCGGACCATTCTGCATGTTTTTAATATGTTTTTTTTTTTTTTTGTTGTGACAAAATTAAAGCCTGATCCTGAGTTTTAGCGGATGCGCAAGGTGGATCCGCTAAAACGTACTATTCAGAGGTGCGTGTTTCTTTAGAATATAGGGAAGGTAAGATACAAGATATCTTATATAGTCTATCTGTAATGCTGCCCATGGCCCTTCAGCTGGGGGCACACGCTGCAATACTGGCTTGAGAGCTGATGCCCTAGGATTTATTTGGGCACACACAAGACATTGCTGGGTAACGTTCTCTACAGTTTTAGACATCCCTGACCAGTATAACTTACCTTTTAGGAGAGACAAATATTTATCCCTGCCAGGGTGTTCAAGGAGTTGGTGGTTCCCATGAGCTAATTGTACCTGGAGATGTGTAGGGACTACTGGGAGTGAAAACCATCTCCATGAGAATAACACAAGATACCCTGTTTGATAGACCAGGGATCTTGTGGTGATGTCATATGTGAAATGAGAAGAGGATGTTTTGTTTGCTCCTCTTCAAATGACACGGTACCTTCTTTTAGCACTTTCTTTCGTGCTGCCACCTGAAATGAGGACAGAGTGTCAGCATCTGGATCACGAAAGATCCCAGATACTGCTGCCCTTTTTGCTGCCTCATCTGCTGCATTGTTACCCAAAACCAGGTGAATCGATCGCAAGCACTTAAGATCTTAAGTGCTGCGAATCTTTAAGATCTTAAGGATTTGCATGGAAATGGGCGGGGGGAGGCAGGGAAATGAGGGAAAGTGGGCGCGGGCTGACACTTAGGATCTTAAATGAACGCTACCACGTCACTTAAGATCCCAAATGACAGCGCAGAGTTAGGGCTAGTCAATGGTGGTCTAAGTTTAAGATCCACCGCTGTTTGCAAGGGGAGTGACTATTTATGCAGTGGGCTGTAACCTGCTAAGATCTTAGCTAAGGTGCGTATATTTGCGATCTTTTCGCAATCGCATCTCTGAATCAGCCCCATAGTGTCAGCATTTGGATCACAAAAGATTCCAGATACTGCTGCCCTTTTTGCCGCCTCATCTGCTGCGTTGTTACCCAAAACCAGGGGACTGTTACCTTTTTGATGTGCAGGGACCTTGATGATTGAAGCCTATTCAGGGTGTGACTTTCCCCATTCCCATAGTTCTTTCAGAACAGAAAAATGTGCGAGAGGCTTGTTCTGGCTGTCAACAAATCCTCTCTTTTGCCAGGTATCAAGATGTGTTGTCAAAGACCGCACTACATATGAACTGTCACTGTATATTGTGCACCTTCCAGGAGGTTAGAGGAGAAGTGCTTCTTTCACAGCCTCCAATTCTGCACGTTGGTCCCAGGTGACCTGTTAGTCTAACCAGACTCTGGATCCCAGCGGTCTCATCCAAGACCGCGTATCCTGTCATGTATGTCCCATTCACTTGGGACCGAGATCCATCAACAAAAATGACTCTATCATCAGTGTGCATTACCTGTCTGAAGAACGGTGTTGAAAGGGAATGAGTTATTTCACCAGTCATGTTCTGTTCCAGTTGTATTTAACAATTGAGACAGGACATACTGAGCCTTGTGACAAATTTTTATGTTGCGTCCACTGAGGTCCATTATCCACCTCCCAAACCTCTGCTGGGAGACTCCAGGAAGAGTATCCCGGAGTAGGAGGGTTAATGGAGAGTGGGGTGTCTGCACTGTGAGAGGCCTGAATCCTACAATATGCTCAGTCACTTTGACAGCATAGTGTATTGCTGCAAGCTGCTTTGCACATTCATCAAAACCCCTTTCAACTGGTGAAAGAAGCCTTGAAAAGTATCCCAATGGTTTTACTGTCTTTCCCACCTCTTGCAAGAGCACTGCTGATATAGATTCTGGACCAGCATGCGCTTGGATGGCTAATTTGCCATCTGGGTGAGGGGTGGCTAGTACAGGGGCGGAGGAAAGATTCCTTTTTAATGTTGTAAAAGCCTCCTCTTGTGTCTCCGCCCAACCTTTCACTGAAGGCTGTTCACCTCTGAGTAATTCATAGAGGGCCTTTGCTTTGAAAGCAAAGTCCTCAATGAATTCCCTCATAAAATTTGCAACACCCAGGAATTTTCTTAAATCCTGCAGTGTTCCAGGCCTGGGTAGTTTTAGCATTGCTTCCACACGGGCGGCCATGATACCCTTTGTACCGTGGGCAATTCTAACTCCTAAGAATGTGACCTCTGACCTGGCCAGGTTTGCTTTGTGTGGACTTAGTTTAAGTCCTGCACGTGACAAGAGGCCTAACAATTCTTCCAAGAGTGTCAAGTGTTCTTCCATGGTCTCTGTATGGAGAAGCAGATCATCAACATATTGTAACAAGCATTCTGGGCGTGAAAAGACACACAGCACTTCTGCTAATGCTTGATGAAAATATGTTGGACTGCTGTGGAAACCTTGTGACCAGGGATCTTGTGGTGATGTCATATGTGAAATGAGAAGAGGATCTTTTCTTTGCTCCTCTTCAAATGACACAGGATCTTCTTTTAGCACTTTCTTTCGTGCTGCCACCTGAATTGAGTGTCATAGGATTATGTAGCATAATGTCAGCATCTGGATCACAAAAGATTCCAAATACTGCTGCCTTTTTTGCTGCCTCAACTGCTGCATTGTTACCCAAAACCAGGGGACTGTTACCTTTTTGATGTGCAGGGACCTTGATGATTGCAGCCTCTTCAGGGTGTGACTTTCCCCATTCCCATAGTTTCAGAACAGAAACACGTGCAAGAGGCTTCTTCTGGCTGTCAACAAATCCTCTCTTTTGCCAGGTATCAAGATGTGTTGTCAAAGACCACACTGCATATGAACTGTCACTGTATATTGTGCGTCTTCCAGGAGGTTGGAGGAGAAGTGCTTCTTTCACAGCCTCCAATTCTGTACATTGTGCTGACAGGTGACCTGGGAGTCTAACCAGACTCTGGATCCCAGCGGTCTCATCCAAGACTGCGTATCCTGTCATGTATGTCCCATTCACTTGGGAGCGAGATCCATCAACAAAAATGACTCTATTATCAGTGTGCTTTACCTGTCTGAAGAACGGTGTTGAAATGGAATGAGTCATTTCACCACAGTCATGTTCTGTTCTAGTTGTATTTAACAATTGAGACAGGACATACTGAGCCTTGTGACAAATTTTTATGTTGCATCCACTGAGGTCCATTATCCAACTCCCAAACCTCTGCTGGAAGACTCCAGGAAGAGTATCCCGGAGTAGGAGGGATAATGGAGAGTGAGGTGTCTGCACTGTGAGAGGCCTGAATCCTACAATATGCTCGGTCACTTTGACAGCATACTGTATTGCTGCAAGCTGCTTTGCACATTCATCAAAACCCCTTTCAACTGGTAAAAGAAGTCTTGAAAAGTATCCCAATGGTTTTACTGTCTTTCCCAACTCTTGCAAGAACATTGCTGATATAGATTCTGAACCAGCATGTGCTTGGATGGCTAGGTTTTCATCTGGGTGAGGGGTGGCTAGTACGGGGGCGGAGGAAAGATTCATTTTTAATGTTGTAAAAGCCTCCTCTTGTGTCTCCGCCCAACCTTTCTCTGAAGGCTGTTCACCTCTGAGTAATTCATAGAGGGCCTTTGCTTTGAAAGCAAAGTCCTCAATGAATTCCTTCATGAACCCAGAAATTTTTGAAAAATCCTGCAATGTTCCAGACCTGGGTAGTTTTAACATTGCTTCCACACGGGCGGCCATGATACCCTTTGTACCGTGAGCAATTTTAACTCCTAAGAATGTGACTGGCCAGGTTTGCTATGTGTGGACTTAGTTTAAGTCCTGCACGTGACAAGAGGCCTAATGATACTTCCAAGAGTGTCAAGTGTTCCTCCATGGTCTCATATTGTAACAAGCATTCTGGGCGTGAAAAGACACACAGCACTTCTGCTAACGCTTGATGAAGATATGTTGGACTGCTGTGGAAACCTTGTGGTAAAACGCAAAACATGTATTGTGTATCATGCACAGTGAATGCTAACTTATACCGGCAACTTTCTGTATGGAGTATCGAGGAAAATCCGTTAGCCACATCAATGGTTGAGAAGACTTGGCTTTTGCCATTTATCCTTGCCATTATGTCTGGGGTCTCTGCCACTAGCTGTTCTGACATAGGGGTGTATTTGTTAAGAACCCGGAGATCAATAGTAAGTCTCCACGTGTTGTTCTCCTTCTTTTTGACAGGCCATAAAGGATTATTGCATTTGGAATTTGCCTTTATGACCACTCCCTTTTGTTCTAGATCTGTCACAGCTTCTACAACAGATTCCATGGCTTCAGGAGGGAAGCGATATTGACGCTGAGGTGGTGGGTCTGGCCCTTTTATGTCCACCTGAACATCAACCATTCTTCCACAATCATTTTTTCCTTGTGCCCATTATTCTGGGAACTTGTATACAAATGGTTCAAGGTCTGAGTTGTGCGAGACCTCTGGCCATTTGTGCACAAGTCCACCGTCATGCTTGTCATTTGGTTGTATGGGTGGACCTAGATGGTGTCGCTGCACAATACAAACCTTTTTCTTTCTAGGGCCTTTCCACACCATACAATTTGCTAGATCTAATATCCAGCCCTGCTGTGTCATTACATCAGTTCCGATAATGTTATCGGAACCTGAGTAATACCACATTGGAATCTTCAAACAGAAATCATTGTTGACCTCTACAATTACCTGTTCAATCATGTAGGCTGTAACCCCCCCTTGTTGGTGATCAAATATAATCACAACACACTAAAGACATTCTGGATCCAAATCATGCTCAACATTGGTGATAGAAATCTCCGCTCCAGTATCAAGCATGATTTTTAATAATTTACCTTTTATTTTGCCTATGATGTGGAGTCTCCCTCAATTGTAAGCCCACAAAGTGGAATTAGATCTTTCAGGCCCCCTAACCTTTAATCCAGATGAACTGGATTTCCTGTAGGAGTCTCAGTTGCTCAGACTGATACTTCTTTTTTCTGTGAGGATTGCACAGTCACAGGCTGTTTGTCTGCTTGTACATTTACAGCTGCCACACTCCTCTTTGTGTGTTCAACTGACTTACCTTTTGTTCGTAAGGTGTAGCTATACTTTTTCTGGAGGCCATTATTGTTACCTGAGAAAGGCTGATTGGGACAGTTCCTTCTCATATGACCTGTCTGCCTGCACTTGTAACAGATAAGCTCTTCACCTTCTGCTGGTGGAGCAGAGGGATGATCTAAACTATTATCATATTGAGGCAATTCTTTTTTTGAGCTTCAACAGGATTTTTGTTCTTCTTATATCTTTGCCTTTTGGCATGTGATTTAAGAAGAATGCATCCTTTGCCCTATTGGTCACTGGTGTCAAGATAAGAGTGGCATCTATGACGTCCCATTCACTTCCAAGGTCTTGTGCCTGTGCACCAATAGTATTCCCCCCTGATGTTGTGGGGTAATCCAGTGTACGTACCACTGGTATTGTGGGATAACTTACAGAAGAACTGGTATCCTGTCTATTATCCCTGTTATGTGGGGTTACACTGAGATCCAAGCCTCATAAATCTGCTTGGTACCCAGCTGAATTACCACTTTCCTTTTGTTTTGTGGTCAGTGACTCTGTAGAGTCTACCCTAGGATTGTATTTTGACATGTCTTTCATTGAATTTGAGAGATCTGTTATTAACCCCTGCATATTCATGATCATTTGTGCTCTACTTTCTAAATCCTGTTGTAACTTTGACATATGGGGGCTGATTCAGAGATGCGATTTCCACGGCACTTAGGTGCGTATATTTAAGATCTTAGAAAATTCGCAAAACTGCGCATGCGTAGTAATAGTGCAACGCCATGTACGTAGTGGTTAGGAGCGTAAATTCGCTAAGATCGTAGGTCTGAATCGCACGCAAGCACTTAAGATCTTAAGTGCTGCGAATCTTTAAGATCTTAAGGATTTGCATGGAACTGGGCGGGGGGAGGCAGGGAAATGAGGGAAAGTGGGCGCGGGCTGACACTTAGGATCTTAAATGAACGCTACCACGTCACTTAAGATCCCAACTGACAGCGTATAGTTAAGGCAATTCAATGGTGGTCTAAGTTTAAGATCCACCGCTGTTTGCAAGGGGAGTGTCTGGTTTTGCAGTGGGCTGGAACCTGCTAAGATCTTAGCTAAGGTGCGTATATTTGCGATCTTTTCGCAATCGCATCTCTGAATCAGCCCCATGGTCTTCAGTAGAAGCCATCTGATCATCAGCAGCATTAAGTTCAGTACATAACTCTGTGATCTCTTTATGATTTTCTACACAGTTTTTGCAACTATCTTCTTTGTCTATAACATTAATCTTTTTGGATAACAACCCTTTAGATATAATTTCTGCATGCTCTGGTCTCCAAATAGTTTCCTCATAAACCTGCACAAGTTTAGGTAACATTTGGAACCACCTTTGCTTTTTATTAATCAAACTCCTTTTATTAATAACCAATTTGTCATGACCATATACCTGACCCAGGAGCTGTGACCATAAGTTCTCTGCAGATGTGTAACTAGTAGGAATTAATGGATTAAAACTGCTACCATGTGCATCTACCTATGTGAGTACTTTCTCTACCTGTTGCATGGAAATGAAGTCCTGAATCCTGGAAGGGACTGGTGGATTTGTCTTGTAGACCTGAACTTCACCCAACCAAAGTAGCTACCCTTGGTCTTGCCCGGGGAATCAGTGCACGCTTGTCTACTCAGAAATCCTAAGCATTTCCACGGCTGTGCCCGCTTTTAGACAGCTATCAAGAATAGAAATTCCGGTTGAAGATGCCTTTAATGGAATCTGCAGCATTCAGGGATAGGGTGTTGCTACCCTGAAACAAAAACGTATCCAAGTATCATATTCAATGGAAATGTGCATGAACATCCATTTAGCATAAAATATTGCATTATCCCAAAAATTCTCAAGTTAGTACACAATCTGACCTACTTCTGTCTAACTCTCAATTCCTAGTCCACCTAGAAGAAAAGTGTTAGAACATTAACCATAGGTTAATTGTCCCTAAATTCCCTTGAGATTATATAGTTATTACAGGTATTTTGTCTCATTATTACAAAAACAAAACAAATTAAATTAAAAATACAAAAATACAAAAGATAGATTTCCTGCAATTAATTATGCATTTTATAGGCCTTTAAAGATTACAATTAAAGTAGTTTGGGCAGGTTCGCCATATGAAATAGGAGATTGGGTGTTATCCACTTTCCCATTTATTAATAACCATAATAATAAGACAAATGCTATACATATTAATAACTAATCTCAATAATTATTGAGAATAATACAAATTGCGGCCTATTCCGCTATTTTTGTCACGTCGAATATCTACGGAACCCGTGATATTTCAGGTGTTCTATTATATTATTCAACCTTTAAACCCTCATCCTATACCACGTCAACCATAGGCAGCTGTCATGGCTACGGGGTTTTGTGAATCCGTCTTGGGTGGCAAGGAAAGGATTTGACGAGTAGGTGTAAAATGGATACTTGCAGGTTTAATAAGGGTTGGCACATGTAGGTATAAAACACACAAATTCAGGAGCACAATAAAGTCACAATGGTAATCAGGCTGTAGGCTAGGCAGGGCTGGACTATGCTGTACTGGAGCAGGCAGGTAAATAGTCCAAAGAACAAACAGGACAGGACCGGACTATGCCGGACTGGAACAGGCAATTGAACAGTTCAAAGGGCAACAAGTCAGAACCGGACCGTGCCGGACTGGAACAGGCAGGAAACAGTTCAATGAATAGTTTGGATTACAAGGCCCACTGGTGTAGAGCTGTCCTGGAGAAGGCTTGCAAAAGCTGGAGCCGGGTTGCAGGGCGGCTGGGTTGGAGCTGGGTTACAGGTCAGCTGGGCTAGAGCCGGATTGCAGGTTAGCTGGACTAGAGCTACGTTGCAGGCAAACTGTACCAGAGCCGGATTGCAGGGCAGTTGGACTAGAGCTGAAATGCAGGTAAGCTGTTCCGGAACCAGATTCCAGGGCAGCTGGACTGGAGCTGGATTGCATGTAAGCTGTACCGGAACCGGATTGCAGGGCAGCTGGACTGGAGCTGGATTGCAGGTAAGCTGTACCGGAACTGGATTGCAGGGCAGCTGGATCAGAAGTCAGGACCAATATCAGGAACAAGACCCGGATCAGGAACATGTATCAGGATTAAGTTCTGGAGAAAGGTCAGTATAGCCAGGTACCTTAGAGTGAACAAGTTGTTCTGGCAATGAAGGTACTGTGCACAGGGTTTAAATAGTGCACCCTGTGCATTGATTGGCTGGAGGACTGGACCAGGGGGCTCTCATTGGTGATTCAGGGACACGTGAGTATAAGCAAGATGGCGGCAACCACGGACCAGAGCTTCTGCGGCGCTTGGCGCCAGAATACACGTGGGACAACGGAGAAGACTGAAGCAGTCCAGGCTGGGTGAGTATGGGAGACTGTCACTATGCTGGTGACAGTCTCCGTGAGCCTGGACTGCGGGATTGCCAGGAGAGAGCTGCAGCTGGCCGGAGTGGGTAAGTGCAGTGCTTGCCACCGCATATTGTGACAACAGCTAAGGACCTGTGGGAGCTAGCCACACTGTCCTCATTTATGACCGGGTCATGAACAAGCATCACACAACCTATTGATATCCACAATTAATAGTCCACAATTCCATGATAGCCGCTAAATCCCCACAGATCAGTCATCAAACTCCCCTATATGTGTATCTCAGCATCCACTCACTCTCTCATTCAGCACAGGGAAAACATAAACAAAGTAAGGATAAAAACACATTTACTTATTTAGGATCAACTTGACATCAGACATACAATACATACAATAATACATTATAGTGAGAGGCAAGATGTTATACAGTACATACCAAATGACAAAAAGCTCAGAAGTGAGGTGTTCATTTACATCCCAGTAATGTGTTACCCTATTATAAATCTAATTCCCAGTCCTCAATTTGTGTGTGTATTCACAACAAGAAAACCTTTGTGTCTGTGTGTGTATGCAGAAAGATAGAAACATATATGTGGTGTGTGTGTGAGTGTTAAGTGTTCCTCTCTGTGGGCCTGATTCAAAGATCCGTCGGCGATCGGGCTGCAAATATACGCATCTAAGTGGCAGGTCGGAGCAGGTTACATCCCACTGAATAAACAGTCACTCCCCTTGCAAACAGCGGCCGGACCTAAACTTCCACCTGCATTGACTTGCCCTATCTGGCCGCACTCACTTCCGACCCTATGTGTATTAGTTGCGTATATTTAGGGCCCTAACTCTGTAAGCGCGCCCACTTTCCCTCATCTCAATGCCCCCCCCGCCCATTTATATGCAAATCCTTAGTTGCGTATATTTCGCCGCACTTAGGGTCGGAATCTTCCACGTCCGATTCACAAGTCCGACCTTAAGGCATTTCCGACCTTATCTTCAACGTACATAGCGTTACACTATTACTACGCATGCGCAGTTGATGCAAAATCGATACGATCCTAAATATACGCACAGAACTATCGTTAATATCGGATCTCTGAATCAGGCCCTGCGTGTGTGTGTGTATATATCTTTATGGTTTAGAAAGATATTGGATATGTGTCCCAAAGTTGGAGCTCTATTTAGAGTTAAGATTAGAGTTAGGACTGTTCACCGGAGAAGCCTTGTAAGTGGCGAACAGCTTATCACGTATCTGCAGATATTTGTAACTAATTCTCTGATTTTTATTTTAAAGATAGAAGTTCATGATTAGTAACTGAGTAATGGCTAGAGTGCCAGGCCATGTCTTGTTTTTTGTACAAATTCCCCTTGCCTTGTGCACCGGTCATATATATTACTTTATAAACTGATTTTGTAGCTGCCTCCATTTTGGATATGTGGTTTAAAGTCTCTCTGAGATTGCAGCTGAGAGGGGGCGCGGTCTCAGAGTGGCAGTTTGGGAGACCTGGGAATCTCCATGTGAGGTATGCTCTTGGTTTAGAAAGATATTGGATATGTGACCCAAAGTTGGGGCTCTATTTAGAGTTAAGATTAGAGTTAGGACTGTTCA